>CANNZV010000587.1:0-253854 GCA_947561585.1 Caprella mutica
AACCAGACTATCGATTGTTTAAATTGTAGCTAGTCAACCAGACTATCGATTGTTTAAATTGTAGCTGGTCAACCAGACTATCGATTGTTTAAATTGTAACTAGTCAACCAGACTATAGATTGTTTTAATTGTAGCTAGTCAACCAGACTATCGATTGTTTAAATTGTAGATGGTCAACCAGACTATCGATTGTTTTAATTGTAGATGGTCAACCAGACTATCGATTGTTTTAATTGTAGCTAGTCAACCAGACTATCGATTGTTTAAATTGTAGCTGGTCAACCAGACTATCGATTGTTTGAATTGTAGCTAGTCAACTAGACTATCGATTGTTTAAATTGTAGGTAGTCAACCAGACTATCGATTGAATAAATTGTAGCTAGTCAACCAGACTATCGATAGTTTAAATTGTAGCTAGTCAACCAGACTATCGATTGTTTAAATTGTAGCTAGTCAACCAGACTATTGATTGTTTAAATTGTAGCTAGTCAACCAGACTATCGATAGTTTAAATTGTAGCTAGTCAACCAGACTATCGATTGTTTAAATTGTAGCTAGTCAACCAGACTATCGATTGTTTAAATTGTAGCTAGTCAACCAGACTATCGATTGTTTAAATTGTAGCTAGTCAACCAGACTATCGATAGTTTAAATTGTAGCTAGTCAACCAGACTATCGATAGTTTAAATTGTAGTTACTCAACCAGACTATTGATTGTTTAAATTGTAGCTAGTCAACCAGACTATCGATTGTTTAAATTGTAGCTAGTCAACCAGACTATCGATTGTTTAAATTATAGCTAGTCAACCAGACTATCGATTGTTTAAATTGTAGCTAGTCAACCAGACTATCGATTGTTTAAATTGTAGCTAGTCAACCAGACTATCGATTGTTTAAATTGTAGCTAGGCAATCAGACTATCGATTGTTTAAATTGTAGCTAGTCAACCAGACTATCGATTGTTTAAATTGTAGCTAGTCAACCAGACTATCGATTGTTTAAATTGTAGCTAGTCAACCAGACTATCGATCGTTTTAATTGTAGCTAGTCAACCAGACTATCGATTGTTTAAATTGTAGCTAGTCAACCAGACTATCGATTGTTTAAATTGTAGCTAGTCAACCAGACTATCGATTGTTTAAATTGTAGCTGGTCAACCAGACTATCGATTGTTTAAATTGTAGCTAGTCAACCAGACTATCGATTGTTTAAATTGTAGCTAGTCAACCAGACTATCGATTGTTTAAATTGTAGCTAGTCAACCAGACTATCGATTGTTTAAATTGTAGCTAGTCAACCAGACTATCGATTGTTTAAATTGTAGCTGGTCAACCAGACTATCGATTGTTTTAATTGTACAATCATTTAATGATTTTTAGGATAGAATTTATGACAATTGGAGCCTAGCTCAGGCAGTCAGGATAGCCAAAGACCAAAGTAAAATAGTATATCTCTTTGTTTCATAAACTCTCCATTTGTCTCTCCATTTATTTTCAAAAATTACCAAATTTCTCTCCAAAATTACCAAATTATCATAAAATCTCCCCAAAATAGCATTTTAAATGTAGTGTAGCATAAGAGAAAATTAGATATTTCTCTCCATTTGCAATTGAAGGGCTCAAAATAACAGTCAGTCTGGCACAAACTTGCCATTAAAATGGTGAGTTTGCCTCAGTTTGGACATGCTTTATTACCTGTAGGATGGAGGTTAACTGGAGTCTTAAATCTAGAAGGGACAAGTAGCTAGACAGTTTATGAGCATTACTATTTTACCTGGAGCTGGAGTTAGTGGAGTAGGTAGAACCTAGTATGAGTGTATTAGTAACCAATCTGTAAAGTGTGGTAAATCTGTCTCAAAGATTTTCAAATCTGTCTCCAAAATTTTATTCCAACATGTTGGATATCGTCATCAAACTATTTGCTGACGATAAAGTTAGAAGTACACACTGACTTTCCGGCAATAATATTTTTTTATTTGCGCGTAATTTTAGTTTATTACAGCTAGGTACACCTACAAAAACCTCATTTTTTTCAAACTTAGTATCTATCTAGTTACAATGGCTGACGACAGACTCTGTAATACTTGGTTGTTTTAGAATGTATTAGATCTAAGTTATAGACAGGCTACCTACGTTGTGAATTGTTTTCTATGATCTATGTTTGACTATCCTTTTCAAGACTATATTTGGTCATTAAAACAAATTATTTTTTCTGGTTTCTTACTGTTCTAAATTTTAAAAATATACATACCAAGTTATATAATTTTTATTTATACCGTGTAGACACTCCTTGAAAACGGACGATAAGTTTGTCATTTAGTTTGTCACTTCTCTAAAAAATTTGACCGTCTGGACGGGGCTTTAGGATGGTGTAAGTATGGAGCTTCTACCTGAATTAGTTCTTATGTTAGATCAAAGTTTGCAGGAAAGTGTGATGGAATAGTAGAATACCCTAGTCGATGCTAGGGTTTTAGTGAAAAAATGATTAAATTGGAATTATAAGTAGCTACTTTACTTGGTTTCAATAGGTAAGACTGTTATTATGTACATGAATCTACAAATTAACTCTTTAGCCGAGGATTTTCAAATTCATTTCAATGTTAGAATGGAGAGAAATTCTTTAGCAATTTCAAATATATATATTTTTGAAAATGAAAATACTGGAGTTATTAAGCATTTTGCTCATAATTATACTTCAATTAGTAATATGGATCACAGTTTGGTACTCCAATTCTATCCAAATTAAATTGGCTATTTAACTAATATTATAGCTTTACTGAAAGCATGTTAAGATACCTAAACTCATCATTCTCATCTCACCCAAGCTTATAAAGTATGCTATGCAATATCTCATCAATATTTGATTCACCAAAATAAAAAATTATAAATAAAATAAAAAATAAAAAATTATAAAAACCATCTACAATTTAAACAATCGATAGTCTGGTTGACTAGCTACAATTAAAACAATCAATAGTCTGGTTGACTAGCTACAATTTAAACAATCGATAGTCTGGTTGACCAGCTACAATTTAAACAATCGATAGTCTGGTTGACTAGCTACAATTTAAACAATCGATAGTCTGGTTGACTAGCTACAATTTAAACAATCGATAGTCTGGTTGACTAGCTACAATTTAAACTATCGATAGTCTGGTTGACTAGCTACAATTTAAACAATCGATAGTCTGGTTGACTAGCTACAATTTAAACAATCGATAGTCTGGTTGACTAGCTACAATTTAAACAATCGATAGTCTGGTTGACTAGCTACAATTAAAACAATCGATAGTCTGGTTGACTAGCTAAAATTAAAACAATCGATAGTCTGGTTGACCATCTACAATTAAAACAATCGATAGTCTGGTTGACCATCTACAATTTAAACAATCGATAGTCTGGTTGACTAGCTACAATTTAAACAATCGATAGTCTGGTTGACTAGCTACAATTTAAACAATCGATAGTCTGGTTGACTAGCTACAATTTAAACAATCGATTATAAGAATTTATATTGTGTATATTATATAGGTGTTTGTTTCTCTAAAATTTATATATAAACGTTCCTATAATAAGTTTATCCAATTGCATACCTAATAAATGGTTATAGTATGCCTAGTTGACAATCAAAACAAATGGTGTAGATTCTTTTTCTTCAGACCTAAAATTAGTAAGTCTGAAGTAAAACTAGGTATTGTAGAGTTTTTATTATGAAAATAACAAAAATATGCTATCAAATTTCATGCGGTTTGCAGCAAGATGGTGAGAAGCATCAGCTTCATTGATTAAAACAATAAAAAGATTTGCTTGGAAAAGAAGTGTCCATAGGATGTTAAATTCCCAAATCACAGTTTTTTGTTATTTACCAATCTGTAGTTTACCCACACCAATCCTAAAATATACCTAAACATTACAATTAATAAAGTTTATTTTTGGAAATGTGAAATTTGTCCACTGTTAAATAATCAATACAAAAATATTTTCTTTTGCTGTACAGAACAGATAATTGTTGAGTGTTATTGTTTTGAAGTTATTTGCAATTACTAAAGCAAAAATGACTAGATTGGAACTGACTACCATAGATTAAAAAATGTTTATGTTCACTATCATCATTCTACTAAACATTTAATTCAACTAACCTCTCCTGATATTGTGTGATTAACAATTATTTAAATATATCACTTTATTAAAAACAAGATAATTAAAGACTTGCATATTGAGCAACAGAAAATGAAAATGTAATTTAAAATTTAAAGCTTCAGCAAATAAAGATTTTAAGAAGTGAACATAAATTAATTAGCAGCTTAAAGATACAGCTTTCGTGAAATCGAATTTAAAATGAACTGCTATAATTTACTACATCATGTCAACTTAAATTACGTGATTTGTATCATTCTTCATCACCTAAGTGATTTGAAGTAATTATTGCAGGCCTCACAAAATTGATGTTTTTATAGTACAATATATCTACCGCTATTATATAATAAAAATTGGAAACATATTAAATTCCATAAAAATTGTAGAGTCTAATAAAGAGCATAAAAAGAACAAGGTTAATACTTGAGTCTACCCTCGCTCCGTTTTCTATGCAATGAGATGCGGTTAAGAGACTCTTGTTTGCCGCTAACTCCAACCGTTTTACGTGAGTGTTAAGCACTTAGCACATCAAGATTGTAACCGTTTTCACTGGTGCTAAGCGCTTAAGAGACTTTACCTTGAGCAACCCGATTTTTGCGGTTCAGAGACTTTGGCTTGTAGCCCTTCATATGACATCTATTTCCATAATGTAGCATGGAATAAACATGTTTTAAATGACTAAGTGTCACATGGTATACAAAGGAATTTTTTGGAAGGGAAAGTTTATTCCTTTCTGTAAATTGGAACCTATTTCAACGAAGCTCAAAGAATTATCCTAATAAGAGTGTAATTAATGTATGTTATACATCACTCTTTTATTATAACTAATATCTATATGCTCTTCACATACAATCATTAACGTTATTTATCATGTAATTCACCACCAGGTGGCGTTCACATTAAATGTACATACATTATTATAGTTATTTGTTGAGATTTATTATCCTTTTCTAAAAGTTCATCCATCCTGGGAACTTAAATTCTTACACATCAGTAATTACCATCATTTAATATGTATGGTTAAAGTTATCTTACTTTGCACTAACAATTTGTTAGATAATAATTATTTCATATTTTTCATATACTACCTATTTTTTACAAGAAATTCTATTAATTTATTGAAAAACCTGATATATAGGATAACACAGTCACTACATTTATTATGTACAATAACCTCAAGAATGTAAATATAATAGTAGTTTCAACCTCCATGGAGTTAAATACATTTAATTCACTATATTATTATAAAATAGATAATTTGATAGTAATATATTTAACTAATAATAAAAGTATTATATCAACTTATTTAAGTGCATAAAATAAATTACAAACTGTATTTCATATCTACTCCAATGTGACGATAACCACCGCTTTCCCCATCTGTGACGGGTCCCCCTGTAGGGTTATCTCATCAACTGTGAAACCTTATAACGGTTCACTCTATGGGTTACGTGTGATAGAATCTTACTCTGTTTTACTATTTTCAGATTCCTTTGTCTCAATATATCTCTTTCTACTAAATACTCATGGTACCATGCCCTAGAACCACCTTGCCAATATGGTTCCGACCTCAGGCCTCTGGTCCAAGCTTAACTGTATTTAGGATAATAAACTTCACTAAAACGCTCACAAGTAAAGGTCTCAATAACTAAGACTGGAGATAAGGTGTGTATCTCGTGCGAGACGATCGGTAACTAACTTTGAATGTTACTTACACACAATCATATAGGTTCATGATAGCAGTTATGCATACACAATTGATGTGTTTGCATTATTACATCGCTCCCCCCTTCCGAAAATTTATTCAAAGTTACAATTCACATTTTTCCAAAACTGCCAGCTGGTCTGTCTACCCATTGTTACTCTATATTTAACAATGTTCAGACGCTCACGCTGTTAGTGGAAACATGTATATTGGATCTCTTGAAATTTCTCGAACCGGCTATAAATATATTATTAGCAAATTGAAAAATATGAGTTTTAATTCATTCTAGAAATATGTCAGACTAAAGTGCATTCACCAAACTTTCTTAAAATTTTTATCTTACCTATACAATCTTGATTTTGCTTTAACAATATTTTTATTTATTCCTAAATATTCTAAATTATTCCTACCTACTATGTCTCAGTTCAAAAAATGAATAATTTTTTCATTTTATAAATGTAACAACTTGCCTAATCTATTTAAGATCTCACCTCTCCCCTCCTAATATTTAGAATATTATTCTAAATATTATCAGAGACCTTTGATCACTCCAATACATTACACAAGTTTGTTACTGCATTTACATTTAAAAAACAAAATTTTATAATCCAAGAAAAAAAAAATTTATTTATAAAAATATATTTTATTTAGTTATGTTTTATTTTAATAAAATTCCTTCTTTATTGATAAAAGTAATTATTCATTTTAATTTATCATATGTTATGATATCGTATTTTATGCCTTTTTAATTAATTTATATTCTTATTTGAATTTATATGAATTTTGATCATCTTTATCAAATTTTGAGACAGTCTTAATCCTTAAAATTAAACATTAAAATTAACACCGAAAAAAAAATTAAACTTACTTAAAATTAAATTAAATTGAAAACGATTATTGTTAATTTTCACTTAAAATTACCCAAACTTAAAATTAAAAAAAAAATTAAAATAATGGTCTAATTTAATTAGACTTTTTATTTTTTCTAAAAAAAAAATTTCTTAAATGCTGCTAGATCTTGTTTTGTTAATTTTGCTTTTGGTTTTTGTTTTTTATGAGGCATTACAATAAAGTTTGTCGCCTGAATGTTTATTGCCTGATCATTAAAGTAATTTACTGTTCCAATTAGTTTCCCTGTTCTAAAGGGGTCCCTCTTTTAATCTGATTAAATGCTTCTGTCGCCATTTTTGACTTGAAACTCCGCATTTCGTACATCTTCATGTCCTCGTCGGACTTTACCCTCCTGGATTGATTGTACCCGCATACCATAATCATCACAACTAACAGTGTTAGGATTAACACCAAAACATCGCTAAATAAATCTGGGATCAGGTCATATTTAGTTGACCCCATGGATTTAATAGCATGCTCTAGATGAGCCTTGTTCATTGAAGTCGACTTCTGGATCAACTCCACCACCGAGTTCAGATCAAAATTACTCTGATTCTGGCCCATTTCTGCGTCAGCTGTTCCTTCTCACGACCTTGAAGTATAGTTCAGTGTGTCAACCGGCTGTGAGTGGCTGAGAGTCAGTCACTGGCTGTATATGGCTGAGGGTCTGTCAACGGCTGTGCCTCGTTGCTTCGAGTTCACTGAAATTAAAACGACACTGTTAGTTCATGGCCCCTGGTCTTTTTTTAGTTATTTTATCAGATTTCAGTCTCATTTTGAATTAATCATTTTTGATTTTAAGTTATTTCAGTCTTTCATCCTAATTTTGAATATATATATTTTTTTTTCTTCAAATTTTCATTCTGATTTCAAACAATTTTACTACTACATTTACAAAGTATAATTCATCATATTCGTTACACCAACATTCAAACACAAAATTTAAAATTAACATGCATACAAAAAAAATTAATCCTCTTAAAATTATTATATGAAATTTTATATTAATAAAATTCATAATTCATCCCATCAACTTAAATTAAATACATACAATTATTTTACATGTACAATAATTCTCTTACTGAGCAAATGAAATATTGTATTTTGAACAATGAGTTGTATGATGTGTTTGTTTGACCTGCGTAAGCAAAAAAATGTAAACATTTCTCTGAATCCTTGCATGTAACCGAGTTATATGTCATGTGTTCCTGTACTACATGTTACATGTTACCTCATGTTACTTCGTGTTATATGTTCCTTTTTTGGGCTACCTATATGATGTTTATATTCAAATTGCTTATAATTTGATTTCCTGTTTAATGATGTTAATGAAATTATTTAATTAATTAGTTGTGAAATTTTCTAATTTAGTTACGTAATTTATGTTACTTGTTATCGTTTGATGTCCTATTTTAATTATAGCTTTGTTTTTTTTACTTGTAATACTGTACCTGGTCCTATCCAATTTAATTGTAATTTATGTGTTTTCTGATGATTTCTAATTAATACTCCATCACCTATCTGTATAATTTTGTCTTTTCGTGTCCTATTGTGGTTATTAACAATAGAAAGATTGTTAATACGCTGAACTTGTATTTTTACTTAATCTTTCAATTTCTATAATTTGATAATCATTTAATCAGACATAATCTTTTTAATCTTGTACACTGTTCATTAGAAGGAAATGCTATTTAAATTTATGGTCATGTTATTCTCGCTAGGAGCTCGAATATAATTATAAACGAATAGCTTTGAACTTGTAACTTCAGAACATAACTTTATAACTTGTAACCCAGAGCTATAACTTGTAACTCAGAATATAACATTATAATTTGTACTAAAGTTATATAACTTCATGAACTTTGTAAATCAGTTATACAACTTAGAATATTGAGTTCTTTTTCTATAGATAGAATTGAAACTAATACTTAATTAATTTAAAAGGAATTAAGCAAGTATTTCAATTATTCTAATTGGAATACTTAATTAATAGTTAGGAACTTGTAACATTTCTGATCATGTATAGGTTAAACAGGACTCTGAAATAGTATGCTTAAATTTGGATGTTTATTAGCAAATCAGGTTTCACTAAAATGAACTATTAGTAAATCTGATCGATCTATATGTTAATCGTATAGAAAGCCATTACCACTAGCGTGTTAAATTTGAATAATGCATTGTGTGTTATTTCTATCTGCAGTGAGTAGAAAAACATCTTTGAAAAGTACTATCAGTACCTTAACAGAAGTTTATTCACTCACTGGAAGGTTGGACTCTCCAGTTCACTCTTTAAATACCATTGGCACCTAACTAAAGTGTTCATAGTTCGCGATGGTCTCTTGAAGACTGGTTGGTCGGACCAAGTCTGGTCGGACTTGTCCATCCACGGGTTTCGTGAGTTGGCAACTCACTCAGACCCTTGTTTATTTAAAACCCTTAAGTTTACTCAACCGCTAGTTTATTTAAAACTTGTGTTGTGTTATTTAAAGACTTGTGCGTAAGTCTTAGAACTCTGTACTATTCGAACTTTAATATAAGTACACCCATTTAAAACTTACTTGTGTTTAATTTACTTCCTAAAAACTTTTACCGTTTAGTCATTTGTCAGTTTAATAGAATTCAATCAATTACCTCCAAGTCTCTTCAAGTTAAGAAATACAAATAATTGTTAAAGAACCCGGAGACTTATTTTGCCCTATGGGATAAGTTTATTAACAAGCCTCATCTACTTAGAAAATAGGTGATAATTTACTATCAATCCCATAGGAAAAGGGCAATTTAATATTGGCATCTTCAAACGGTCTTGAAGAAAAGAGGGAGGAAAAAAGAGGTTATAATCTATTAACGAAAAGAATTGACTTAATATAAATGGTTTAAAGATTTTAGAGAAGTAAAAGGAAAGTTGGAAAGACAGTGTATCCAGTGATAAAAAGGGTACAAAACCAGAACTATGAAACCCTAGTGTTATACAGTGTTAATCACTAGGTAAGCATTGAATGTAATGCGAGTGAACTAGCCAATCACACTCCTTCCGATAAAAGGACATTACGGGAGCAACTCTACAATGCCGATGGGAGAACACACTCTTCCATCACATATGGGAGAACACACCCTTTCAACTCACATACGGAAGTCCTGCAGCACTTCATTAAAAAGGAAGGAAAAGCAACAGAAAAGATTCACATGACATGTGAAAGGATACTTTTCAAGTTAACAGCAGTTAACTATAAAAACTGTTCTAGAATACCATTAATATTCTAAAGACCGGTGAGAAAATTCGAGCTGAGTATAAAACGAGCGGTGCGTATAAATAAACTCAATCATCCAAGCTGCAACACAAACTTCGAGCTGAGCACGGATACGCCAAATTAAGTGAAGGTGGCTAGGCATTAGCGTCAAAGTACTAACAGCGACAAAAATACATCGCAACAGAAACTCACTTTTACCTGGCGGTAATCACCCAAGGGATTACGAAGGAAAGGCAGTAAGAAGAGAACAAGAAACAGCGCAAGTAGAAAAAAGGAGAGCTACGAGGCAATACTTCATGAAATCTACAATCTAAACGGGAGAACAGAAGAAATCGAATGACTCCAGAAAAAAGGAGAGCTATGAGGCAACCCTACATGAGATTTATAATCTACACAACCATCTGGTAAACAGGCAGCTAAACAACGAGAGGCAAATTAGGTGATGCTATTTAACTAATTAACCTAAAGTTAATATATTGTAATGAATTTTGTGTCTGGAATATAATAATGTCTACTTATATTTTTGTATTGTGAATTTTTATATTGTCTTTATTAATCTTTACTAATTATTAATCTTTACAGTGTATATTGAAAGGATTGTTAGATAAGGTAGTATGTAATAAAGAATGGCTTTACCAAAATACGACACAAATAGTTACAACTTGCCGCGAATGTTCCTATAGTAATATAAAGTGTAGTTATGACACTACATTCCTGGGAGGGAATGATAGATTTATATCATAGTCTCAAATAGTGGAGTAAAAAGTAGTGTCAAAGACCAGTAGCCTCAAATAGCGCAGTTAGTA
This sequence comes from Caprella mutica, assembly GCA_947561585.1. Lineage (NCBI taxonomy): Eukaryota > Metazoa > Arthropoda > Malacostraca > Amphipoda > Caprellidae > Caprella > Caprella mutica. The sequence continues at coordinate 10,787 of CANNZV010000587.1, forward strand.
AAAAGTAAGATGATATGACAATTTTAGTCAATGTGTATCATTTAAAGGTAATAAACTTTTAACAGATATAATTGAATCTGGGAATATATTAATTGCATAGAATATTTTAGATGTGTCGGGATAGTGAAAACTATTTACATTTTGACAGGCTAAAAATACCATGTATTTCAGTACTTTTATAATCATCTGACTGAGAACGACATTTAAATCTAATTTATTTTTCATAATTATTCTATAAGTAAAATCATTGAAAACTAATGGAACGTATGTTTCAGAAAGTGAAAGTTGTTTAAATGCGCGAAGATTGCAAATAACGTGGAAAGCACGTTATATAACAAAATAACTGTTGTTGTCCTATAAAAGGCGAAGTATAATTATAATAAATAATTATAAAGGAATTCAGAAAATCGTATATAAGAATTTCGAAGAAGCTTAGAGAGAAAGTTCAAATGATGAGAACGAACTTAAAATACTATTTTGAAAGTATGAATTTTTAAAGTATTAAGTAAAAAACATTAGAACAATGTTTAAATGAGCTAATATACATAGTTGCAAATATATTTGTAGTAACCTGTGTACAGATGGAATATGTAACTGTATATTCACAGATAAGGAGAATAAAAATATTCCAAGTTGATGATAAATTAAATGGGTCTTATAACCTGTGAATTTGTCATGTAAATAACCAAAGGTGAATTTGGTAAAGTAACGATATACCTAATTTATATCAACGAGGTAATTTTCCATATTTTTAGTACTGGAATGGAAGTAATTAACCCATTCTCGTATTTCATTAATTTTGCATATTTTAATGAAATGATATTTATTGTTTGTGGCTTAAAAAGCAATAACGTCGATAAAAATCTTTGGAAATTATAAATTACGCTGTTTTATTTAGTAGGTAATATCAAGAGAAAGTGATATCGAGAGAAGTTGATATCATAAGAAACGGTTATATCATATAGAAATATACCGAAAGTACAGTCACGAATGTGAATATCTGACTATAGGGTCAAAACATCCTTTAAGTCAGTGAAAGTCAAATGAGTTGTCATATTATAAAATATAGACGAGGTTTCAGGTAAAACCGTAAATACCTAAGATACAACATTGAGTTGTAATATTATAAAATATAAAAAGGGTTTCAGGTAAAACCGCAAATACCTAAGATACAACATTGAGTTGTCATATTATAAAATATAGACGAGGTTTCAGGTAAAACCGTAAATACCTAAGATACAACATTGAGTTGTGATATTATAAGATATAAAAAGGGTTTCAGGTAAAACCGTAAATACCTAAGATACAACATTGAGTTGTGATATTATAAAATATAAAAAGGGTTTCAGGTAAAACCGCAAATACCTAAGATGTGCATGTATTGTACATATATGACGAAATCATACCTAATTTTCAGGGATGAAGTCAATTGATAATTATAATGTCAATTTATATTTATAAAAATAAACAAGGTTTCAGGTAAACCGGAAATACCTATGATATGCACGTAACGTACATATGTAACGAATCATACCTATTTTTCAGGGATGAAGTCAATTGATAATTATGATGTATTCCTATTCAAATAGTAATAATCGCAGTGTTTGAAAAAAGAACCTGTCAATCGTTTCAGTGATTTAAGACAATCAAGTCAGATAATGAGTTAACGTAAATAAGATATAACGTAAATATTAAACTCAGAGGTATGATTCAGTATAAAAAGAGTGAAACATTTTAAAGGATTGACAAGGAATGATATAGATATATATATATATCTTGAATATTTAAATGACTATTTTGATATTAATATTGTATATTGAATATTTTTGATGAGATTTAAAGTTACCTAGAGGTTAATACTGCTTAACCATAGTTAATGTAATATCGGGTAATATGTGGTAACATAGAGGGGAAAGTAGGTTTGATACTAAATAATCAATATGTGATGTAGTTTCAAACTATATTCCTGTAATAATTAAAAATAAGAAATAATTGATTTGATTAAAGGTTATTGTTTAACGTAATTAAATAATTATATGCTTTAACGTAAAATCTCCAGTAACTCAATAATGAACGAAACAACGATATAAGAAAGATTCAACGCCGTTTACGTATATTGAATATATATTGAGTATAAATAATTAACTGTTAAATAAGAAGTTGTTGTAATTATTCCAGTGACGAATAATAACTTAAAATAATCACATAGGTGATTAGTTCATATGAACGAAATAATCGTATAAAAAACGATATGAATTCAGACAATTGTATTTGTCAGACGATAATTCTGAGAAAGAAAATACTATAAGAGCAAAGATTTGCTGAATTTTATAATTAAATTGTAAGACTTGATTTGAATAGTGAATTAAATGCAAGCAATCGAACATAAATGTATAAGAGATAAAACAATTATCTTAAGACTCTTTTTCTATTAATAAAGTATAAAATATAGCAAACGTTATATATATAAAAATATAACTTAACGTAAAAATATAACTAAACTTGATTTTATAATAGTTGACTAGTAAAAAGTCAAGACTAAACGTAATCTTGAAGGAAGCGATGTAAATTTTCAAGTGGGAAGTTATTGTCAACAGAGCTATTAAAATTAGTCGAGGTGGTACAGTCAGTAACACTATAGTTGACGATAGCAAGGATATAATATGAATAAAATAATGAGTATTATATGGAGAATAAAAGATATAGGAATTAATGTGATTATTCCAGTAGGTTACTCAGAAATAATAATTAATTATTTAATTAATTATTTGATAAATAAATGAGTTTGAAAGAGAGCTCTTGATGATTTCTTTTAATGATAACTGTAATGTTTGATAAATAAATGAGTTACAGGTTCTTCGTCGAAATAAAATCATGGAATTAATGTCATGAAATAAGTGTAATATCATAATTTAATAATATGATAAATTTGAGGAACTGAAGTAATATAAGTTATTACTTGTGTGGGAATTAGAACCTGAAAGAACAATGTATGAATAAGAATTAATAGTTATTTATAATTAAATGACATGAAGTAATTCAATCTACTGTTCTCTATGAACTGTATTGTAATACAATCCAAGATGTAGCAGGAACTAATATTTGAAACACCATAACAAATGGAGAGTTTAACGAATGATTTGAATGATAACAAGATACGAAGCAAATATTTCAATTAATATTATTTCACATTTAATTTGAATTCTTTTATTTATAATAGAAGTGTAATATTTTATGTTGAATTTTTGATTTTCAAGGTGATAAATAAAAATGTTTGTACTTGTTAATTAAAATAAAGATACTGAATTCTTGATATATAAATTTAGGAATGAATTCTAAATAAATAATCGAATATTATTGAATGTATAATGAACAATGAAAACATGCAATATAATATACATGTACTTAAATTCTAATGTTTATGTACAATGATATATAAAATAATTGCTGAAAAATATAGTTCGTTAAAACTTTTATATATGATAATATATAAATATATAACCATTCTGTTATGAAAGAAATGTTTGAATCAATCTTAAGGGGAACATTCTATTTATTCCTCTCAGAATGAAGAATAAAGTAGACCCTAAAGAATTTCCAAACATAAGTTAGGCGAACATTCTATTTATTCCTCTCAGAACGAAGAATAAAATAGACTCTAAGAATTTCAGAATAATCTCAGGGGAACATTCTATTTATTCCTCTCAGAATGAAGAATAAAGTAGACCCTAAAGAATTTCCAAACATAAGTTAAGCGAACATTTCTATTTATTCCTCTCAGAACGAAGAATAAAATAGACTCTAAAGAATTTCAGAATAATCTCAGGGGAACATTCTATTTATTCCTCTCAGAGTGAAGAATAAAATTAGACCCCAAAAAGATTACAATAATGGATTGAAGTGTAATTAAGTGTGATTATACATGGAATTGTGAGATAAATATATTAGAAAGATATGAGTCAAGATGTATAATTAATTATATTTTGATATTTGAAAAAAAAGGGATATTCCTAATACATAAATAATATTCATTCTAAACTGTAAGGGTAAATATTACTAAGAGAAAACAGTAATTGCAGGTTCAAAGGTCAACCAGAGTACAGAAAATACCCTGAGAAGAAAATCTTCTTCTAAAGAAAAATTTCAAGGGGGAACCGTAATATTTCCAGATTTATAAAAGAATGAATGTAGTTGATTTCACATGAGTATAAAAAGGATTAAAATGAAATCGTAAATAATAAAAGCGATTGAATAGAACGGATTTATTTCATAAAAATAAATGTAACGAGAATTGTAAAATACGTTCATGTTACGTATATGAATTTATTAATTAAACTCAGTATAGCAGTTTAAATGTAATTAAAAAGTTTGAGTTTAAAAGGGACAGTTAAATAATTTAATAAATAATGTATGGATTCAAATAAAGAAAACGTTTGAAAAGTACTATCAGTACCTTAACAGAAGTTTATTCACTCACTGGAAGGTTGGACTCTCCAGTTCACTCTTTAAATACCATTGGCACCTAACTAAAGTGTTCATAGTTCGCGATGGTCTCTTGAAGACTGGTTGGTCGGACCAAGTCTGGTCGGACTTGTCCATCCACGGGTTTCGTGAGTTGGCAACTCACTCAGACCCTTGTTTATTTAAAACCCTTAAGTTTACTCAACCGCTAGTTTATTTAAAACTTGTGTTGTGTTATTTAAAGACTTGTGCGTAAGTCTTAGAACTCTGTACTATTCGAACTTTAATATAAGTACACCCATTTAAAACTTACTTGTGTTTAATTTACTTCCTAAAAACTTTTACCGTTTAGTCATTTGTCAGTTTAATAGAATTCAATCAATTACCTCCAAGTCTCTTCAAGTTAAGAAATACAAATAATTGTTAAAGAACCCGGAGACTTATTTTGCCCTATGGGATAAGTTTATTAACAAGCCTCATCTACTTAGAAAATAGGTGATAATTTACTATCAATCCCATAGGAAAAGGGCAATTTAATATTGGCATCTTCGACGGTTTAATGATACTGAAATAAGAGTAAAAGGCTCTTTAGTGATAAATGGGAATTACGAAAATATTTTTGAGTATTGAGTTTAATGATAACAAGAATCTTGATGATATTTAAATTATTACTTGAAAAAGTAAATGAATACATTAAACCTGAGTTAAAGCAAATGAAAAAAAAATAATGAAATTTAATTCTGTACAAGAATTTATGATTATAAAAGGAACATAACGAAATATAATGAATAGCTAAAAACGACATAGTTTGTGTTCAATTAATTTCTTTCAATGGTTAGATCAATAACATTAACTCTTAAGGGTAACTACAATATACACTGATGTTCAAAGAAATGTAAATTATATATATAAAGCATTGATGTTTAGTGAAACATAAAATATATATATATAACTGTGTGTTTGTAAGTTAAGAGTAATTAAGAAAAATATGTTGACTAACACTTATAATTATTGATGAAATGTAATGTAATGGTAGATAAATAATCTATGTAAGATGTAAGTTTCTTGTATAAGCTAGTAAAGTTCACCTGTAATTGCAGAAACACACGTAAAAGAGGCTAACCAAAAGCAATGAACCCCATCCATCTGACGATCTGACGTTATGGGCAAGACATCGGTTGAAGGTGAATTACTTAATTTTACTATGAATTTATCACTATAAGTGAAAATCTTGTAAAGTAACGTAACAATAAAAAGAAACATAACAGTTTTGATTGTGTCCAAGATTTTCATGAACCTAGTTTTAAGTGAAAAATATGTTATATATATATAAACTAACCCCTTCTTTACAGTTTTATAATAATAGGAATATGTATTGTAAACTGAATGAGGTATATTTTGAAATAAATGTTATGTGAGATATATATTATCAAACTATAATATTACTTGAAGGATTATAGCAATACTATAATATTAAAGAATTTTGTAGAATCATTGTACAAAATTTTGGAAATAATTAAAACAATCATGTTTTAGCAATAGTAAAATAGTAATATTATCCTTCAACTGTAAGTCTAAAAGTAATAGTTAGGTAAAAATGTAATCCTAATTATACTTAAATTAATGATTTATTTTTTCCCAAAACTTGAAAAACATCTCTCGAGAAACTGGAGCAGAGCAATAACAAACCAGATGTTGGAACAATCCAACACCAGTAACTTATTGATCCGAAAAGGATAAGCCGAGCTACGCCTAGTGACGAGAAGGCTGAGCAGTGGAGCACACTTGGTGATGACTTCACAGTCATACTTGATGATGACTTCACAGTCATACTTGATGATGACTTCACAATCATACTTGGTGACGACTTCGCAGTCATACTTGGTGACGTCACAAACCAATGCCCGATAACCTGAGGGAACCATTCATTCTGAAGGAGGAGAATGAACATGGGGGCTTCAACTCTCATGTACCTACTTTGAGAAGTCTTCTCTGATGGTACCGACACATTTAGATCATTTCACCTTGATCTTATTATTCTAAATTTTGGATTATTACTTTAGTCCAATTAACTTAGATTTCTATACTTTGAATTTACTTTAAAGAAAGTTTAAATATTAATTGCTTATTGAAACATTCAAGTTATGAGCATTTAATCATTGATGTTTATTTGAAAATTAATTCTTTAAAGGATTACTTAAGATTTCATTTGATAGTTTACAGATTTCGAAGTTGAACATTTGATTTAAAGTAACTTTTAATTTCATTGAATATTTTAAACGAAATCTGAATATGTTTATTCACTACGAATAAAAATAAGTTATGTAAAGCTAACAATAGTATAGATGAATACTAACCAATAATATAGCTCATATGATATTACATAACATATATAACAATAGTTTAAGAAAAGAGAAGTTTAAGATAAGTAATAACGAATTTAGTTATACTCATATATTTTGAAATGAATATTTTGGAATTAGAATAAACTATAATGAAGTTCCGATTTTGATGTAAGATTATATTAATTTGAGATATAAAAGTTAATTAAGTTCTATTGACTGTAGCTTATATTCATTTGAGATATAAAAGTTAACTAAGTTCTATTGACTATAGCTTATATTCATTTGAGATATAAAAGTTAACTAAGTTCTATTGATTATAGATTATATTCATTGGAAATATGAAAAGTAATTAATCTCTATTGATTTTGAAATTAATTTCATCTGAAAATTACTTAACTTTATTTCCGACGTTTCAAATTACGATGCTTGAAGTAGAAGATATAATAATAGTAGATATATTATAATCGTATGCTTAGATTTTATTGATAATCTTATTTTTAAGCATTATAATTTTGGTTCTTGAATGAAAGTAAGATGTTTATAGTTGGACTATATTGCAGTAAAGTATTAAACGAACTTTATATTTTGAAGAAAAACTTTAAGAGTGTTTTCAATGACTAGACATTCACCTGGATACTATTTCCATTTAAGTGTTTAAGAAATGAGAACATAAATATTTAATTTTTAGAAAGGTAATGGTTACTTTTATTTAAAAAAATTAAAAATATAAATTTAGCAGTTATAGATTGAAGTTTTATGATTGTTCAACTTGAATTTGAGATTCATAATTTGATGTTTCATGTTTTGAAATTTTAGAACTGGATGAAATGGGATTTCAGGTTCAATTTTGAATAATTATAAACAAGGTTAGATATTTGAATATCTTTATTAGTTAAATAAATTCCATAAAATGAAAATATATTTTTGATGTATGTTTCTGAATATGAGTAGAATAGCTTATAAATTTTCACTCTATTTTGATTTGATATCGTGACCAGAGGTAGAATTCATGATTACATATATGATAGGAATTGTCTTGTCATCATACTTTTGTACACACAATTTTTATGGTGAAAAGACTGATCTATTTAGCAGATCAAATTTTAATCCGAAATTCATAATACATGAATCGAGTGATTAAATTTCTTTCGTTTTAATAGATATAATTTGTGTTTCGGACTTAGAAATTTTAAGAAATTTCATAGGATGTTTTCCGAGTGTTGTTCGAAATTTCTTAGGATATTTTTCGATTGGATTTCGATAATAAGGGTTTAGAAATTGAAATTCAACCGACAAGTCGGTTGAAACATGAAGGGGGGAGTGATATTAACAATAGAAAGATTGTTAATACGCTGAACTTGTATTTTTACTTAATCTTTCAATTTCTATAATTTGATAATCATTTAATCAGACATAATCTTTTTAATCTTGTACACTGTTCATTAGAAGGAAATGCTATTTAAATTTATGGTCATGTTATTCTCGCTAGGAGCTCGAATATAATTATAAACGAATAGCTTTGAACTTGTAACTTCAGAACATAACTTTATAACTTGTAACCCAGAGCTATAACTTGTAACTCAGAATATAACATTATAATTTGTACTAAAGTTATATAACTTCATGAACTTTGTAAATCAGTTATACAACTTAGAATATTGAGTTCTTTTTCTATAGATAGAATTGAAACTAATACTTAATTAATTTAAAAGGAATTAAGCAAGTATTTCAATTATTCTAATTGGAATACTTAATTAATAGTTAGGAACTTGTAACATTTCTGATCATGTATAGGTTAAACAGGACTCTGAAATAGTATGCTTAAATTTGGATGTTTATTAGCAAATCAGGTTTCACTAAAATGAACTATTAGTAAATCTGATCGATCTATATGTTAATCGTATAGAAAGCCATTACCACTAGCGTGTTAAATTTGAATAATGCATTGTGTGTTATTTCTATCTGCAGTGAGTAGAAAAACATCTTTGAAAAGTACTATCAGTACCTTAACAGAAGTTTATTCACTCACTGGAAGGTTGGACTCTCCAGTTCACTCTTTAAATACCATTGGCACCTAACTAAAGTGTTCATAGTTCGCGATGGTCTCTTGAAGACTGGTTGGTCGGACCAAGTCTGGTCGGACTTGTCCATCCACGGGTTTCGTGAGTTGGCAACTCACTCAGACCCTTGTTTATTTAAAACCCTTAAGTTTACTCAACCGCTAGTTTATTTAAAACTTGTGTTGTGTTATTTAAAGACTTGTGCGTAAGTCTTAGAACTCTGTACTATTCGAACTTTAATATAAGTACACCCATTTAAAACTTACTTGTGTTTAATTTACTTCCTAAAAACTTTTACCGTTTAGTCATTTGTCAGTTTAATAGAATTCAATCAATTACCTCCAAGTCTCTTCAAGTTAAGAAATACAAATAATTGTTAAAGAACCCGGAGACTTATTTTGCCCTATGGGATAAGTTTATTAACAAGCCTCATCTACTTAGAAAATAGGTGATAATTTACTATCAATCCCATAGGAAAAGGGCAATTTAATAGTGGTAAATTATGCGTTTGTTTGATTGATTAATTATGTTAGCTCTAATCTGATCTTGAATAAATATAGCTTGTCTGGCCTTAACTTTGACTATTGATTCTGATGTATCTAAATTGTAAATGTTATCCAAATTTTCTGCTTGTATATTTGGAGAGGTATCACGTCCAAAAAGAGCGTATGAAGGCGTATCCTTCAAGGACATATTTAGCTGATTGTTGATTGTGTTTTGGACAATATCGAGAAACATGTCCCAATTATCGTGATTTACTGTAGCTACATAGAATCTTAATAATTTGTTAATTCTCTGGTTATTACGTTCACAAATTCCATTGGAATATGCTGAGTATGGTAGTACGTCACATTTATATATCTGATGTATTTCACTGAAAGTTCTAATTGCGTTAGACTTAAATTCTTTCGCACAATCTGACATTAGCGTTTTGGGATATCCACAACGACTAAATGTTTTACTTAGACAATCAATTACTGTGTTAGTTGATTTGTCAGCTACTGCGTGTAATTCGTTATATCGTGTCAACATACATGTTATTGATAAAATGTACTTGTTGTTCGTGTCAGTTGTAATAAAAGGTCCTATAAAGTCAAATGAAACTGTTTCAAATGGTGTATTAGCTACTGGGGCAGACATTAATTTAATTGGTGTATCTAGACTTCCTTTAAGGATTTTGCAAACGTCACATCTTTTGATAAAAGATTCTATGACCGATCTTTCTTGAAAATGATAATATTTTAGTCGAAATTGAAATAGCGTATGAGCTAAACCACAATGGGTGTTAAAATGTATTGAATTAATTACTAAATTGATCATTTCATTTGGTTTAACATAATTAACAATACTGACTGCCCTAGTATCTATTTTCCTATGTCGATATAATATTCCGTCTAATATGAAAAATTCAGCTATGTTCCTAGATGTTCCTAATTGTTTTTTCTGTAATATATCCATTATTTCCTTACAAGCAAAGTCGTTTGACTGTGCAGTCTTTAGTCTGTTTAAAGTCCATGTTATGTCTTCGTGTTTAGGTATGTAGTTCAGAAATGGTTTTTCTTTGTTGATTTTATACAATTTAGATGTATCTGATTCTTGTTCGTTTTCTGAGTCTGTTTCTGAGTCATTGTCATTGTCGTTAATAATTTGTGGTACGTTTAGCTTAGCCCTCGATCTTGTGGTTGCTATATAATTTTCAATTGAATTACAACTTTCATTAGATGGTGTTAAAAGTTCACAATCATCTATTGTTTCTTCCGTTAAAGGAGTTAATCTACTAAGGGTATCGGCTACCACATTTCTCTTACCTTCAAAATATTTGATGGTACATTCATATGTGCTCGCCTCTATTGCCCACCTGGCTAATGCCGTGTCTAATGGAAGTTTATTACCAAAAAATGCACATAAAGGTTTGTGATCAGTTAAAATGGTAATAGGATATCCTAGACATAGATATTGAAATTCCTTTAAAGCTAGATGTATTGCAAGAAACTCTTGTTTAGTCGTGGAGTACCTTTTTTGAGTAGAATTTAATGATTTACTGAAATATGCTATGGGTCTTAATGTTTTGCTTTTGGTCGAATCTGGTTGTAGCAATGCTGCGCCAACTCCGGTATTTGAGCTGTCAGTAAATAAATAAAATGGTCTGGAATAATTTGGATGTGCTAAAACCGTATCTGATGTCAAAATATTTTTGAGATAAATGAAGCTAGTCTCACATTCGTCAGTCCAGTCAAATTTAGTGTCCTTCCTTAATAGTCTATATAATGGGTCGGCTTTCTGACTAAATTTAGGTACGAACTTACGAAAATAATTCGCAAGCCCTAAAAATCGCTGAAGTTGTTTTACATCTGTTGGTCTAGATGCTTCTCTAAGTTTTTCGTTTTGGATACATCGGATGCCCTCAGTAGTGACTCGATGTCCAAGAAAATTAATTTCGTGTTTTAAGAATTCACACTTTTCTAATTTTAATCTCAAATGAGCGTCACGTAAATTCATTAGCACTTGGCCAATATCATTTAAATGTTGTTCATAAGATCGACTAAAAATTAGGATGTCATCAATAAATACGAAACATAGTTTCCCTAATACATTACTTAACGCTTTTGTCATTATTGCTTGAAATACTTTTGGACTATTGACATAACCGAATGGTAGCTTTTTAAACTGACATTTTTTACCATTTACCGCAAATGCTGTAAGTTTTTTAGACTCCTCGGAGAGTTCCACCTGGTGAAATGCACTCCTCAGATCTAAACTAGAAAATATCTTTGATCCACCTAAAGATCCAAGCATGTCGTCAACCCTAGGTAACGGAAATCCTTGTATATGGACACACTTATTTAATGACCTGAAATCTATTACGGGTCGTATTTCCCCATACTGGCCACCAATGTGACGTCTTTTAGTTTACTTCCCTATAACGTCTCTGTGTATGGGCTCTAAGTGATTAGGATCCTACTTTTATAGTATTTTCAGATTCCTTTCTCTTTATATATCTCTTTCTACTAAACACTCATGGTACCATGCCCTAGAACCACCTTGCCACTATGGTTCCGACCTCAGGCCTCTGGTCCAAGCTTAACTGTATTTAAGGGTAATAATGGTAAAGTAATTAACACTTAAAGAGATTATATTCATTGGTCAAGCACATGTTATTACAAGTAATATCTCCACTAGAACGCTCGCAAGTTAAGGTCTCAAATAACTACGAACAGGAGATAAGGTGTGTAGCTCACGAGAGCGAATCGGTAACTGACTTGACTGTCACTTACTTACAATCATATAGGTTGCGTGATGATAGCAATGCATACACAATTGCTGTGTTTGCTTTACCACAGTGCTATCTTTAAATGTTTTACCGTTAACAACGTTATTAACAGTAATTTGAAAATCTCCCAGCTTGCAGTCAGCGCTTCTGAAAAGGATCTTCTTCTTTTCTGCATCGTCCTTGTCTCCTAAACTGGATATATGATTATTTAATAGACTCAAATGTTGCTTAAATGTGTTTTTTTCCTCGAAAGCTGGATCTTCTGGCCTCCTTCTTCCTCTGAATATCGGCAACGAATCAGAATTAATTATTGTCGTACTTCTACTTTTAAGTATCTCTTGGAGTTGAGCTTGTGTCAATTCAACCGAAATTGTTTCTGGTATAAATCAAGTATAAATTACTAGATTCCTATGGAAGAAAATGATTATTTTTAATTTCTCTACATACTTCAGTCTCTACTTGCTGCACTGTGATTGGTTAGGCGGACTATGTCGTCACTATTTTTAGAAGATTTCATTTGCCTCACAACTCTGCAGTTCTAGCTGTAACTTGTCTCAGACTTCATTAAGCTCCTAACCATCACCGCGAGCACATTTCTGAACTTTCATTCCCGCTATCTGCCGCAATGGAAAGATTAGGCTAGTAGCTTCTTTTAATTGTCTTCAATGTTCTAGGTGATGTAGGATGACGTCATCTATTCTGAACCAATCAGCGGCTCTGTCGTGTCTCCTGGAGTGAAGATCAATAGAACAGATAGAATTAATTAATCTAATTGGATAGGAGTCTTGCAATTATTATTTTGAAATTTTCTTCACATAGTGGGTTGTAGTAATTATATTATTTCTATTAAAATATGGCATTTTTTTCGATTGGACCCATAGGTAACGAGTTATTCGAATTTCGAACAGTTTCCTAAAAGCCTGAGGCTACTATAATATTGAAGATACGCATTAGGATTTACAGGGTCGTGCAGTTAAAGTGGGACTAACGTAATTTTTTTGAAATTCGCTATTTTGAAAGGTAAATAATGATTAAATGTAATTTTTACTTGTATTTATTTGTTAGTCATTGTCTACAGAATAAAATCATTCTTTGTGACTATCCTTTGCGTCAATAATTTGGGAGATTCTCGAGCGAAACCGTGAACAACTCCTTATTACATCCTCGGGGTCAAGATTACGAAATGCTCGATGAATGGCGGCCTTCAGAGAGTTGACACTTTGATGTGAAGTTACGTCAAACTCTCCCTCAATGACGCTAAACGGCCAATAGTCACAAACAGTCAGATCTAGATACAAGAAGATTACTCTGTTTCTGATTCATATCAGTGTTCATTGGAAATGTTTGATGTAACTTCTCATAGCTTTGCTTTTCAGTGAAAATGTGTAATGAACTTCTTGAGTTTAATTACTACTTTAGCATGTATAAATATGACAACTAGGCTTAAACAAATTTTATTTGATGATTGTTATTGTAGTCGTTGACGTCTGCCGTTACTGGTTAGGAGGAGGAGTAGTCTGCGAATAGCGTTCTTTGGTTGCATGTTTCTTGCTCTGAAAGTAAAGAGTAAAATTTATATTAGCTATTATTAAAAATAATCCTAATCTTAAGAGTGAATTTCAATTATTATTGTGATAAACATAAGAATTAAAATTTGTTGAAGAAAGGTATAGGTTAAATATTACTCACCAGGAGACCTTGGCCGCCGCGGCGGTGGTGCTCCTGGCTGTGATGTTTTTCCTGAAGTAATAAAGAAATGTTATTTATTGTAGATAAAAATAATTGAAACTAGCTAATTTAGTTATAAAACTTACGACTTTCTGTTAAATTGTAGACTACTTCCCTTGTGGGAGCAGCTGCAGCAATAACAACTAATCTTACCATCCTGCTACGTAGAACTTTATATTTCTTTGTTAAGCATCTTCTGGTAGAGGTAGCAGCTGCCGCTTGCTTGCTCTTAAGTGCTCTTTAGGTTTCTGCAATGTATAATACCATTAGTATGGGTACAATAATTACTATAGAATATTAACATTTTAAAATGACTTACGCTTAAGATAGAGTCTTCAATCAATAATTCTCCCAAAGAGATTGAGGAGAATTCTATTTGCCGGACAAACCCTTGAACTGATATGTTTGCCACCAGGCTCCTCTTCCCGGTGGCACTTGACAGTCCAAGGCTTGGGCATCTCTTCTGAGATGGCCGTCACAGAATGTATGTATTTTCTTAAAAGTTTGGATACCAATATTTTTGGTAATTGCTATAAGTATCAACTTTTTCTGTTACAGCTAACTATGAAAGTATTTTAAGTCTCTAAATAAAGGTGTGCTGAAGAGACTTACCGTTATACTTATTATAGGTACTAGTAAAATTTATGAAATATGATAAGTTACAGAAATCGCTGAGAGTTTAAAACTATTGACGAGGTTATTTCCAGGTTCACCCAATGTTAGAGCAAAACTATCTAAAAGAAAAAGTAGCTATTGGAAAAAAGATTTTACTAGACACCTTTAACCTGTTTTAAAAGACTGCTCTGTTTCTGATTCATATCCTATCATTGGAAACGTTTGATGTAACTTTACAAAGCTTTTCTTTTCAGGGAAATGTTTTAATTTATTATAACAGTAATGTACTCTTGGAGTTTATTTCTAGAGTAAATTTGGAAATGTGAAATAAGACAAAATTTTACACTTTTATTTTGTTACTAATAATGTTAGGAGGAAGACTCTCCTTCTGTTATGTCCTAGAGACGGAGACGAGGAGTCTTTGTAAGTGTCTCTTCCTCAGTCTCAAATGTGGTGGCATCTGCAAAGAGCCAATTTTAATTATTATTAGGAATAACATTTATTTTTTTTACTAAGTCTTGCACAGACAATGGTCTAGCTAGAAACTACAAGGGTAATATCAAGCTGAAATAACTATTAATTAAAATGGTCTATTGTTGTTACAATGTTGTACGAATTATTCTATTTTGTATAACAGGTTGGTATTATAATTAACTATGAGGATATATGTGAAATTTGCATGTGATGTTACAATAATTGTGAATAACATAAGAATTAAAATTTGCAAAATAATTGTATAGTGTAACTATTTCTCACCAGGAGACCTTGCCCGCCGCTCTGGTCTTGGCTCTGCCCCTGCTCGTAGCTCTGGCTCTTCCCCTGCTTGTGGTCCTGGAAGTAACAAAGAAAGGTTTTATTTATTGTACATATAAATAATTGATAGTAGCTAATTAGGATAGGAAACTTACGACTTTCTTTCAAATTGTAAAAGACTCCCCTTGTGGGAGCAACTACCGGAGGAGCCTCATCCGCAATCCGGCCGATCCCGAGAGGCTTCTCGGGCCAGATTGCGGATATGTGGGGTATTTTTTCTTCTTCTCTCCCACCGTCAGTTTTTGAGTTTTGAAAATAAGTAGTAGTTAACACAAGATTACATAGTATTTTATGGAATATTTTTAAGTAATAACTACTCATTTTACCATCCAACTACGAAGAATTTTATGTTCTTCTGCTCTGCCTCCTTCAGCAGCTGGGGAAACAGTTTTTTTACTGGCCTCAAGTGCCCTTTGGGTTTCTGCAATGTTTAATACCATTAGTATGGGTACAATAATTACTATAGAATATTAACATTTTAAAATGACTTACGGCAAAGATAGAGTCATCAATAAATATTTCTCCCAACGAGATGGAGGACAACTCCATTTGCCTCCCAAACCCTTGAACTGTCAAATTTGCCACCAGGCTTCTCTTCCCGGTGGCACTTTTGACAGTCCAAGGCTTGGGCATCTATCCTGTGATGGCCGTCACAGAAGAGATGCCCGCAGTTTGGTTCCAGGGTAACCCTCTGAAGCTGGATGTTTGTCTGCAAGGGTAAAAGTTATGGATAATTTTCGGAATATATTATAGCTATGTGAATCATGATTAGGTAAACTATTTACCTTGAAAAAGAAGGACTTCATGGACGCCGTGTCTGGGTCGAAGTCTGCAATTTTGATATCAGCACCTATTGCGGCCCCATCTATCGGTAGGAGACAGTGTCTCGTAGAGACTATTTTGACTCCTTTGTGAAAAGGAAACATGTTAATATAAATTTATTTATTAATTTAAAACTAATATAGTTACCCAATAATATATTTACTTACCATGGAGGTTGCCCATCATCCTCACAGCCTCAAATACAATGAACTGACGTCCAATGTATTTGAGGCTACCATGTCAAAATACTTTATCTTCTCTTTCAGGATTTAATACTTTAGTCCTAATATCAAAAAGAGAAAGTATTTTGACTTGGTAACGCAGAGCAAGAAATTTATTTTATTTTAGCACATTCTTTGCGGTGATAATTAGAATTGTTTGAATCACACTAACTTGTTAGATAGTAGCTATTACATACAAAACTTTGACAAACCAAAGAACTTTAAAAATTGTAGTTTCAGTGCATTGCTTTAAAATTTTAATACCTACTGCATCTAGTTTTAATTTAATATAGAAATAGTTTAATAAAAGTGCAAATGAATCATTTCGGACTCGCTGTTCCAAGTTTTAAAATAGTAACCAAAATGATACTAAGAGAAAAGTGAACATTAGGTGTCAGTTACCGTAATTAACTGTGGTAGACTCTGAATAGAGTAGGCAAGTTAAAATATGTAAATAAAATTAATAGTTTATTGATATGAGCAGACTATTTAGAATTAATTCAACTTATATAGACTATTCTTATACTTGGCGCTATAGCCTTTAATGATATTGAAATCCTATTATACTTACGGCGGTAGAAGGCAATAAGGTAGATTGGGACGAGAGAAGACTGCTTGCTGCTGCTCTCTTGTGTTGACATCGATATACTGAATTGAATGTACATTTGGAACTGACGTTACTTTCGGTAGCCGTGGAACATCCATATTTTCGTAACTAGATCCTAATTTACTTCTCATATATCTGTAAGAGCGTCGTTGCTTTGAATTATATTTATTCATTAATTAATTAAAAGGAGATTTATTCATTAGTTATATTAAAACTTTCTAGAGGTATTGAAAATGTTCATATTTTTTTGTCATATCTTAATTTCTAGTAATAGTTAAATTCTTTTTCTCATATAAATCATTGTCGATATATTTATTAAATCTATTTTTGGAAGAATCGTAGGACTTGTTGCGCATACATCAGTACGAAGAAATAAAAACTGATTAATCATGAAACTCATTGCAAATTATTCTGCTAAAGCTGTTTATATACACTTATTTTATTCGAAAATGGAGAAAAAAAAAGATTAGTGCCAAGAGAATTTTTCGTTTCTGATATTTAAGATATTAGAGTAAATTGCAGCTTTATATAGCATTGCGGTGTAAGGTTATTTGCTGTTTATATATTCATTTATATTCATTAATTGATTACGTGTAAATTAATTATCCCATAGAAGATGAGGATATCAGTTTTGTGTATGTATGACTTATTTCAAATTTAATAATAGCTGAAGCAATCATTTAGGAACTGATGTTCACTGATAAAATATTCTCTTATTACTTGTGCTCAATATTTCCATTCTTTTATTTGGTTGATAGAAATAGAAATGAATTTAACTTAGTTAACATAGTATGCTTATAGGTACTGATCAATCGATATCTTTTCTAGAGAAACTTTTCGAAATCTATTGTTGGGTTAGATTTATATAATTTTTTGGGTGTTTGTCAAATGACCGAACAATGGCTCTAGGACAACTCGTACCCGGACAACTGGTTCCCGATTTTCAAAATTTAGTTAAATGGGATAAATAACCTTATAAATAATGAAGTCAATTTGTAAGAAAAAGAGTAACAATGAATTCAAATTAGATATATGAAATTTAATTAAAATGCAATCAGTTGAGAAGGCAAATCAAAATTTACTAATTCATAATCATAGAAACTTGTTCTAATCTTCTTCAAGAATAGATCCTACTTTAAATCTATAGCAAAAAACAGTAGATTTAATACTATTATTCCATGAACGAGTAACTTTCATCCTTTCAAATTAACTAATTCAATGTACTTTATATTAAAATATAAAGACGCTTATTAAATTTATATTCATTGCATTGTTACATGAGGAAATTATCCACTTTTCTGCATATGTTTTATTTAAAGTGAAAATTATTGATGATTGCAGGAATTGAGGAGAATAATGAACTTTCAAAATTAGGGAAAATAACGTCATAAAAGTTGGTAAACATGTATTTCTTAACGAAGTTCATCAGATTACAATGTAAAAGAAAATCTATTGATCAGTTTCTGCCTCACAAGAAACATTACGTCTAAAGTTAATGAATCAAATTTTTTATTAATTGAAATCTCTGTCCCATATTTTCTTCTAAGCCATTATAAGTTGTTGATAAAAACAAACAAACCATCACATAACAACATTAACAATTTATGCTATTATAATTATGGTTCGCGCCATCCAGAAATTAGGATATTCTATAATTTTTTGAACGGCTAAAAATTCTTTGGATTGTTAAGTGTGCTGAGTTTCAAAACACGACGAGGTTTACTTTTTGTATTTTTACTAATACGCATTAGAAACTAGTATTGAAATACAAATTAGGAACTACTACACCGGCACTTTGCTACTTCATCGAAACACACCTAGTCTAATAGGTACTGCTATCTAGGCAGCTAGTTATAAGGAATAAATAGCTATAAATCCACCGACTTTGCTAAAATTTTCAAATGGTACAGACAAACAGACAGTCAATGTACTTTGGTAAAAAAAGGTGGGTATGTTACTTATGTAGCAGACTGTACAACTCCAGCTCATATTATTACTTTTTATTAATGTTATTAAGCGTGACAGACAAACGGACAAATAAAGATAAGGAAACTATTAATGGGAGGTGATTATGTATCTCGGATATCTCTTATCCGTTATATTTGCTAATATATTCTAACCATATTGCATTCCAAACCAGTAAATGACAATCAGATCGCATACCAAACTAGTACCTATATTTTCTATGATTTTTCAATCTGAAAAATTAAATTGAAAATTTACTCATTAGTAACTTGTAATTTAGCTTGAAATCATTCATCTACACTGCAATAAATATTTACACCTATTCCAACTTTTCTTTCTATGATACCACCACTATATGACTGGCACTAAACTCTGACTTCACATACTCATTACACTACAGTTGGATTTTTGTGTCAGTTAGAATCGTAGGTTCCATTTATTTCCTTCTTCCATATTTGAGTGCAGTAATGGGTACTTGTGTTTTTTTTTGTCACATTTCTTGGTACGTAAGTGACTGCATACCCCTTGTAGCTTTCTGCATCAATGAGTATTGTCACAGAGTGGAAGTGGTGACTTTGAAGAAGCCACCTTTTTAACAATTAGATGACACTTGTCAGTGACATGGCCTATGGTTCCAATGCAGACTTTAATCTCTATACTTAATAATTGTTATTTCAATCTTTTTTTAGTTTTTGTGTTTAGGAAGATTTCATGGTTTAATTGGTGTCATAGAATGACATACTAATATTTTCCTGGCTATTATGAAACTTTTTTAGTGGTTATTTTCTAGTTTGGCTTTTCAATGTACTTCCATTTTCTTAGTTTTGATATAGCTATCAAATCTATGAAAATGGTTGCCAATAATTAATATATATTTATATATGATTAATGTATAACATCTGCCAATAATCTTGTTAGTTATTGGCCTATAGTTGAAAGATGCAGTTATGATTACAGGAAATATTTGTGTTGGGTGAACTTTGATTTTATTTATCTAGAAGTGAACTGTTTTAACCAGCTTTAATATTATATCCTTTATATTAAAATTTGTACTTAACCCTTTTGCGCCGAATGGGCTAAATATGTCCCACTAATAACATTCATATTCTATTGGGATATATTGTCCCAATAGTCTGTGATGTACATTACTGGTGGGAAATATTGTCCCATCATAAGTTTGATATAAACACTTTATCAATAGATTAAAATAATATACAAATACATAAATATTATTAAAAAAACTTTATTATTACTCATAATGAACTCAGAAAAAAATCGGAGCGAAAGGGTTAAAAGAGTTGTGTGTCATCTGAATATGAATTTCTTATATTCACAAAGTCAGAATTTATATTATAAATCATTGTAGCTACTACACTAAATATTTATAACAATTATTTTTGATGCCCTCATGAATTATAATATATATTTCCTGAAAAATGCAAATGTTAAAATTTTGGACATATTACTTATATGCAGTCTGACAAGCCTGCATTCTGAGCATACGTAGTCATCGTGTTAAAATAACCTGTTAAAATACTACCCTGGAAATGTTAAATTTAAAGAGTTACTGATTACTAACTCCATCAAAAATAGATAATTAATCCATCAAAAATAGATAATTAATCCATCAAAATATTGTGAAGTTTTCTTTCAAAGTTAGTTTAATAAATATGAAAGCCTATCTTCAAAATTTCCTTAATAGGTCTATAACTAACTGGGTTTCCATCAATCATCCCATGTCATTTTTTTGAGAGTTTATCATTTTCGAATTTTGTTTTAAAATTGAATAAAGATCTTTTGAAAAATATTTCAATTATGTAATACATCATATATATAGTGAACAATAGCTCATATTTTACGTTTATTTTCAGATTGAATTGCCCCATTAGATTGGTTTCATACCACCAGATGAAACCAATCATGCATCACATCAGGAGACAGAGTGGTCCTCCAGTTATATCTGCATTGACTGGATTCACACAGCTCTGCAATAGTGATAACGAGTAAGATAACTAATCTGAACATTAGCATTTAATATTTAAATTTATTGTTTAGAATTTATAAGCTATTTAGTGAAGTTTTGTGTTTCAACATTCAAAATGCATCACAAGGTCACAACCGAATGTACATCAAAATTGAACATCAAAGATTTCAAGGTTGAAATTGCATGACTAGTTCCTCAGTCACTATAATTTTCAACTATTGCTCACATGAATAATGATTACCTATCTACATCTTATTAATTAATTATTTATCTATTTTTCACTTATATGAATTTTCATTTCCATCAGAAATAGCAGCTAATTATATATATTAGCATATAAAATGAAAGGAATATTTTTTAAATCTTGCTAATGAATATTAGTAATATCAGTCAATCTTAAAAGAATACAATGTTATAAAAAACTCTTTCTAAAGTCTAGACTATGTCAGTTGAAAATATACATAACTAGAAATTACCACCAATGTAATAATATACGCATTCATGTAAAGTAGGGAACAAGTAGATCAGAGTATAATATTCGTCTCCTTCGATTTTAATATATAGGTATGAATGTTCGCAATTGATAATTGTTTCATAATTAATTAATTGATGAAATATATAAAAAATATATTGTCAAATGTATAACGAGATTCAAAGACAACTTTTAGTGTTGTGTTATGTATAACTCGTAATGTGATGTATAATTTTACCTTTTCTCAGGCTTAATCAGTCCATTGGCGGAAGAGGTCGATTTACCAGGATGTTTCAGGAGGTGGATGGATTCACAAACGTGATAATGATATCACCCACCCTTGAAAATCATCTGGCTGCATCCCGATTGTCCCATTGTGATGGTACATTCAAGTGCGTACCACAAGGGGTGCACCAGATGTTTACCATTCATATTCCTGTTGGTGATAAGGTAATACTTGTATATAATAATTAATTTGTTCTCCTTCCGAACATTCTTATGCTCATCATTTTTCAATCAAGCACCGATTGATATATTCTTGGCACAATTTCTTTTAGCAATGTAGCTAAATGTCATAGGGGTTGTATAAGCTCCTTTTTATATTCTATTTAATATTAATAGCTAAAACAAATTTATACTGTTTCATTATCTTTCATATCAAAATTAATTTAAAGATGCAGAAAAAAAAGGATCTGTTTGTCTAGAAATTCGTTTCAAAATCGTCCTGCAATTATTGATTATTTTTCTTAAAATTCTATTAGTATCCTGTCATATAACAATGTTGCATAAGATTTATCATAATCTTTGCCTCTTCTACCGATATCTTTGTTGTGACTGATGGTTGGTCACAATGATTTTCGTTTCCTTAGTTTTGAGTTTTCATTTCTGTTTTTGATATAGGATTATCAATAGCTAAATTCATTTAGTGCTCTTAACATTTCTTTTAACCGAACATGGTGAACAACTTTCCACAACTCACAAATAGTTTTTTGGTCGAAATTTGTTAATAGCTATTTAAAGCTACCTACTCGCATCCATGGCTGGGAAAGCATTTATTAAAAATTATTTTTTCTTTCATAGTCTTACATTTTGATCAATTTATTCATTGTGGTTGAAACAATTAAAGCCGTACTTGGAATTGTAGAATAATAGACATAACATATTTATATAATTGTTATAATTATTGCTGCGACCCGCTAGGAGCGCAGCCTAAGAACATCCCCTGATTGTTGTTGTTGTTGGGGATACTGCGAAACTAGTCACTACTCCTTCAATAGTCAACCGATTTGATTGAAACAAACTTCATATGATAACCTGTCTTATTCGCTACACTTTCTAGAGAAATAAAATAAAAATAATAATTTTAAATGTCAAAATTTTATAAAATATAATTCTATGGACTTGTAATTTTTTCCGATTTTGTCACTAAAATAGCTTATTCTTCTTCACTAATAAATCGATGTGGTTGAAACAAGCTTTAATATGTAGACTGGTGTATTTACTACAATTTCTAGAGAATATAATTTCAAAAATTAAATTTTAATGGTCAAAAATTAGAATTTTGTAAGGACTTAAAATCTTTTCTGATGGTACCACTAAAATTGCTTCTCCTTCAATAATGATTCGTTTTACTTGAAACAAGATTTAATTGGTAGCCTGATGTATTTGCTACAAATTCTATAGAGTATAATATTGAAAATGTAATTATTAATACTTTAAATATTTAATCTTACATGGACTTGTTCATTCTTGTTCCTGGATTAAGTAGTGATTTTTCGTGGATGAGAAGAGATTAAGGATTGATTAGGAAGTGTGCTATTCTCTGGATTGGGTGCAACTTTCTCTGGTTTGAGTACAACTTTTTCTGGATTGGGTACAACTTTCTCTGGTTTGGGTGCAACTTTTTCTGGTTTGGGTACAACTTTCTCTGGTTTGGGTGCTGTTCTCAGGATGGGTGCTAGAGTGTTATTATAGCTCTGATTTGATAATTTACTATTGTAAGTTTGCCGCCAAACCTGAGTTGCCAAATATTCGATTGTTTGTATTATTTTTTGAAGACACGTAAATGAATTACCTCATTGGAGCATTAATATTTGTTATTTGTTGCTGCTACTCGCTAGGAGCGCAGCCTAAAAGGTTCTAGGTCAATTCGCCGAAAACACATTTGCCGAAAACACATTCGCCGAACGACACTTTCGCCGAAAAATATGATTATCTTAAAAGGTAAACAAATTTATCTCCTATGTTTCAAATGAAATTGCATATATAGATGAACTTACAAATAAGTCTATAAATTACTTTACAATATTCTACATAATTATTGGTTAAACTTTATGGAATTTACGTTATTTTAATGAACTCATATAATGTTATTTCTGCATTAGTTGTGTCAGTTTATTAACTATACGTTAATCCTATTTTCTGTGTACAATTATCAGTTACAAAAGAAAATGAATTTTCACAGATTTATTTCTATGTTTCAAGAATATTCATTTACTATTACTTTTATAAAATATTGACAATATGGAGAATTATATTTTAGTACAAAAAGAAAGTCGAAATCAATTTGCTCAGCAACTCATTTAAAAAAAAGTTTATGTTAGAATAAATGGATTTAATATCTCTAAATCTTCAATATCGAGATTGAATATCTCGAATACCGAGAAATTAATTTGGTATAGTTACTTTCATTTTGTACTCAAATACATTTATATTGTCAATATTTTATAGAAGGAATAGTTGTAATCTGGACATATGAGATAAATTTGTTCAACTTTTTAAATAATCATATTTTCGGCGAAAGTGTCGTTCGGCGAATGTGTCGGCGGCGAATATGTTTTCGGCGAATGGTCCGGTCACCAGCCTAAAAACACCCTCTGATTGTTATTGTTTGTGGATTTTGGGCTTTAAATTTTATTCGCTTTAAATATAAAAAATTGATAAAAAAAATATTTACGTATAGATTTGTAATTTCAATCGATACGGACACTAAAGTTACTTCTCTTTCTATAAATCTATTTGCTCGAAAATAGCTGTAATAGGTAACCCGTGCATTCACTAATATTTTTAGTAAGCAGAATTTTGCTTGTATAATCATCATATAATAGTCAGTGATTAAAATTCTGTGTGAACTTCTTTTTCACTTGCTGGCACATAATAAAGTTAGTTTTTCATGTTCTATAATGAACTGATTAGATTGAAACAAATTTCTAATGGTAGCTTTACTAGATTTATATGATCACTTGAGAAGGTAGGAAAGTGAATTATGAAATTTTCATTGACTGCGTGATTTTTCTGTGCCCCTGAAAGAGCAGCAGAGGTTCTGCCCAGCGATCATAGTTTGTGATTTTGAGGGAGCTTTGATCGCTGGTGCAAGGCTAGTTTTTGAAGGGATTAAAATTTCGGGCTGCTATTTTCACTATTGCCAGGTGAGTTTCTTTGTACTGCCTTTAAATTGTTCATATTTTTATCGTGTAAGTAGACTCAAATATATTATTTATCAGCTAAAATATATTTTATTTGTGTACTATATTCTAGTTAAATTTAGTTTCAATTTGTATTGTTTTGTATTTTTCGTTTTCAAGAAAATGATTATTAGTCACATCATCTTAGCTATTAACTACGGCTCCTATATAATCTTACTACATAATAAAACAGATAATAATACTCCATTAGGCTATCTAGAAGAAGTCGAAATCTCTGAGGCTAGACATGGAATACATGAGGCAGGAAGAACCAGCGTACTCTGTTGTTAAATATGCTCTGTCATTGCCACTTCTGCCAGCTGGTAGAATGGAAAAGGGCCGGAATTGCTTGGAGACGGAGGAAGACAGACCCGCTCTCCAGCAATTCCGGTCGTATATTGACTGATTCTGGCTGAGAAGAGTTGGTGTGAATACCTTCTCAGTTGCACATCAACCTCTCAGGACAAATAATGGTGTGGAATCGTTCCACAGGGTGGTAAACTCATCTGTATCTACCAACAGAGATTTCACTCGTTTTATCAGTGAGTACCGAGTAGTAACATCAAACTCCTCAGTTATGAAGTATTGATTTTCTATGATATTAGTGTCAGAGACACTAATATCATAGAAAACTATTAGTGTCAGAGACACTAATAGTTTTCTATGATTGAAATCATTTAGAAAACTATGGTCGTTGAGGGATAACTAGGAAGAAATCATGACGAATATAATTTCTATAATTTAAACATAGAAAATATTTCATAACTCAGGTCCTTCATTACTAGAGTGCTTCATAACTTAAGAGTTTTACTGTATCATCAAATTGGTAGCTACTAGTAAATTTATAAAATTAGAATGCCGCTGCACAGCGATCTAGTCTTTATGGTGATTCTGAATATTATCTGGTTTCCACTCCTTATCGTCTATGATAGTAACTACTATAACTTTCTCTATGGGTATGCTTCCTGAAATATGAGTTTTCAAGTACTTATGAAGAATTCATCGGATTCAACTATCATTGAGTTCAATTTAAAAAATGATGATAACTTTATATTATAGCTTGTGCATATTAGCTACTAGGTAATAATGCATAAGTAATAAAAGCTACAAGTTCATTAATAAAAATGAGGATATAGGTATTAGTAAATATTTTCAATGAAGATTATTATTACAGAAAATTCCTCGTAGAAGACCAACATCGTATTTGAAAAAAAAAAATTTGGTCCCCTAACAGTTATTCCAGTATAAATTTTAGATGAAGTAATAATTAAAATACTATATTCGACATATATCTATCATTCAAGAAAATTGATGTGAAGAATGACAAGAAACGAAACACAGTGAAAAAAAACTATGGCAATATCTCTAAGTGATAGTTTTATTAATAAAATAAATGTAGCTACATATTGTTCCTTAATTTGTTTCTCCTCAATTTTTTTATAGTATTCAAAGTTTAATTTTTATACACATAGAGATTAGAGCTATCGAATTGTAAGTAAACAGTAATTTTGAAATTTTCTTGTACTACAAAGCTACCAAAGTGAGTTTCAAACTAGACCAACCAACTTGGAACGTAACTCTGGTGTACTACGAGGGTTAGTTGTATTATTATTTGAACTATATAATATGATTTAATTCAGGTTACATATATTGAATTTGAATTAAACTCTTTATGTTTTGTAGCTATCTATTATTAAAATGAATGCTAATTTGTATCATTCGAGAAATTGCACTGTGCAAAACGACCGTTCATTACCAAGCGATTAAGAGTTATATTCTATTACCTCTGAATCAAAAGAATAAGAATCGAATCGTTTTAGGAAATAGTAGCTAACTGCTGAGGTGAATCTATCTTAATTGACAATACGAATGGGTCAAAGTTTCAATAAACTGATTATTATTATATAGCGTAATTATCAGACACCTCAATTAAATCTTACCTCTTCCATATTTGTTAATATACTATATACTCTAATAACTCTATACGCATAATATATACGGTGTGGAGTGTAGAGTAGATTTAAAGGTCCCCTCCAAAACGTATGTTAACATTTTTCTCTAAACCTCATAGAATTTGATGGCACATTTTTGATTTTACAGGCACCCCCCCCCCCTTTAGTTACCAAATCACGACTCAGTTTAATTACCAAACAGTAACTAAAGCGAGGAAAAGTAACAAGAAATTTATAATTGTCACTCCTTGATTATATAACTCATTTTCTATGAGTTATAATGGAAGAAATTTTTTTAGAGTTAGAGTACTATATAAGCCTGTTAATAAACAGTGCTTCGGTTTTTGTTTTTTAAAGGTTTTAAAATCCATCCATAGCTAAACTCTCACTCAGTATAGGTGAGTAATTAATAGATACTTAGATTTCTATAATTATTGTGTTACATTGAACAAACAGCAATTTTATGCTCTATGTCTATGAAATATTTTCGGTAGTAGAGTACTAAGTTTCAAGTTATTGGTACGTTCTACATTTTCAGAAACGTCTGAAAAGAAAATAATTATAAATATAATATTTATAACTAGATTGCGTGCACTCGGTAAAGTGCATACCTTCGCCGCCGCTTATATTTGACTTCGACCTCAACCTTTGACCCGTTCGCTACAAATATCTAATAAACTGGATAATGACCAATCGTCCCAACACGTTTCATGCAATTTGGTTGAATACTTTTTGAGTTAGTGAGTTATAAATGACCTTTACATTGACCTTTGCGTTGCTCCAAAAATTCTACCAGAAGGTCACTGAATTTTGACCAATAGTCTCGCGAAACTACAGGCAATTCGGTTTAACGCTTTTTGTGATAGGCGAATAACAAGATGATAAATAAATAAATTTCTGGTAAAATATAATCATTCCGCATTCTGCGAAGGTAATTATTCTTTAACTCCTATTCGAATTGGTATCATTAATTGATGTTTTTTTTAGTTACCGTGAAATAATTTCAAAGAATAGTCTCAGTTTTCTATGTCTACGAACTGTACTTATATCGAGACATGACTCAAAATAAGTACCACTTTTATTAAAGTGAGCTGTACTTAAAGCGAGGCTAGCCTGTATATGTTAAAAACAAATTTATAATCAGAACTCTACAAAATCTATTTTACTTCCGACTTACTGATTTTCAGTGTGAAGTAAAAGAATGTACACCATTTGTTTAGATTGTCAACTAGGTATTAGGTATAATAAATCCATTTGATATTCGTATAAAGACATAAAATTGGATAAACGTATAGAAACGTTAAGCTATATAATCCAGGAAATAATTAAAATCTCAAAGAAGGCCGAAAACGAATTATTTGTTTATAAAATTAAATTTTGAAATAAAAACAAATAGTGTACTATCTTCTTCAGCGTCAAGTTAGTGATTCGCTCAATTGCTGCACACTGAGTATCAAACCAAATAATAAATTTTTACTGAACCGGATTGTATGCAGTTTGCCGAATAATAATTCAAGACCTAAGTTCTATAATATTATGTAATAAACTCATTTTTTCCTCGGAGCCTGGAGAGGATCTTTTATCAGTCCATACACGATTCAAAATCATGCATATCATTTAATTAATCATTGAGATACTGAATTCTTCATGCATCTTAAATCTAATATAATTTAATAACTGAAGATTAATGAAATTTTCCCCCACTTATCACAGCCAAGTTGAGGAAGGTAGAGCATGCCACTGCTAATGACTTAGTGTGTGCAATGGATGGGCAGCAAATAAGGCGTGGAACATCGGCTGGTATACTAGCCAATGATCGCCGAATGAAAAAAAGCTACGGAGAAGCTTGAGCTGGGTGTAGTTTTTGCGCCCTACCTAGTTTACGCCATTACCTAGTTTTTACGTATTATTGGTATAGCTAGCTGTGAAATTTCAATGATATAGTTATCAATATATAATTATACTATTTCTTAAATATTACAGGTAAAATGTATTCTATTTCCATTTCAGAGTGAGCGTGAGGGAATTTTTGGGAATAGTGTCCCATTATGTCACTATCAATCCCTTGAATTTGAATGATGACGTGGAAGAGCTTGAGCTTCCAGGGATCGTGGATGATTTAGGTAAACTTCATATTTCATTTTATAATGAGTTTAAACTACGAAAATGATATAGCTATCTACTCAGAGCAATAGATCACCAAAGTGAAGTGAGTTGGGTTCCTTTTTAGATTATCGACGAAATATTCCTGTTGTTCGTACGGGAAAAATTAGGTGGTACGATATTTTATATCATTTCAATCTTATGTAGGATCCCAAGTATTATAGGTGTATGTATATAATAACTGGTTAGTTTCATAATATGATAATATCACAACCATAATTATATTCATTTAAATGAATATAAGATATAATAATACATAATAACTAGTTAGTTTCATATGATAATATCACTAGCAGAATTTTAAATACCTAACTAGGTATATTTTATGAGTTACAAAGGTAAGTTCATCGTACCTAGTTCTCATCTCCAGAAACTATTGATAGGTTCCCCATACCTAGTTAGGTTTCAGAATCCTATCCTAAGATAGAAAGGGTATAAAGTAAATAAAATTACTTCAATAATAAGTAATACTCCCAAAACTGAGAGAACTTTACGTTATTTGGTAACTAATCTTTGAAATTTCTCGCGTAAAAAGATGTTGTACAGATTATCTAGATTACGGATTTGCCTCTTAATTGGCGTTATTTCTAATTAAAGTGCTCATAACTTTTTTTAATTTAAATACACATTACAATGAACTTTCTTGCTATGAATGCGTTTAAATATCAGGTATCGTAATATCGACTTAAGATTTTCCAAGCGTAAGTAAATAGTGAGCTGTAATGGATGTTCTACCACCTAATTTTTTCTCTCAGTATGAATAACATAGGAATATTTCGTCGATAATTTAAAAAGGAACCCAGCTGACTTCACTTTGGTGGTCTATTGATAAGAATGTAAATGTAGATTTATTCAGTTTAGCTATATAGTTTTTCCACTATGTCCTTGATATTATTTTAGAACTATCACTAGTTTTAATTTAATTCGAAGATTGATTTGTGTACTTAAATTTGGTGACCGAAAATTGATCCCAAGTCATATTTTTTTGTTTTTATAGTATATACTTAGAATACAGATTTATTACGATCTTTATTTGTATATAAAAATTGGAGTTTACTATTTAAATACACACAGAGAAAGGATTAGTTGAATCAAATCATATTTGATTTGTTTTGACTACATTTTATGGTTTATCTGTGCGCCTACCTACGTGGTGAGTTGCAGGTACTATTTAATATGAGTTAAATTGACGTTGGTTAAAACAGCACATATGTGAGTTGATTATTTTTAATTCCCGATGGTCACAACAACTACCTGTGATAGTCAAAACTACTCGTGATGGTTGAACCAATTAAATGTAATGGTTAAAACAACTACAGAACAAGGTTATATCAACTACTTGTGTATGTTTCTCAATCACTCCTATGTGTTATATCAACTACTCGTGTAGGTTATACCAACTACTCGTGTAGGTTATACCAACTACTCGTGTAGGTTATACCAACTACTCGTATAGGTTATACCAACTGCTTGTGTAGATTATGCCAACTACTCGTGTAGGTTATGCTAACTACTCGTGCAGGTTATACCAACTACTCGTGTAGGTTATACCAACTACTCGTGTAGGTTATGCCAACTGCTTGTGTAGGTATACCAACTACTCGTGTAGGTTATACTAACTACTCGTGTAGGTTATACCAACTACTCGTGTAGGTTATACCAACTACTCGTGTAGGTTATGCCAACTGCTTGTGTAGGTATACCAACTACTCGTGTAGGTTATACTAACTACTCGTGTAGGTTAAACCAACTACTCGTGTAGGTTATACCAACTACTCTTATAGGTTATACTATAACTACTCGTGTAGGTTATATTAACTACTCGTATAGGTTATACAAACTACTCGTGTAGGTTATACCAATTACTCGTGTAGGTTATACCAACTACTCGTGCAGATTATACCATCTACTCGTGAAGGTTATATCAACTACTCGTGTAGGTTATATCAACTACTCGTGTTGGTTATATCAACTACTCGTGTTGGTTATATCAACTACTCGTGTTGGTTATATCAACTACTCGTGTAGATTATATCAACATCTCGTGTTGGTTATATCAACTACTAGTGAAACTAAGTAAATGCATATCAACTATTAGTGTAGGTTGAAATATCGGTCCGGTTAGCAGTAGCCAAACTTTTTACATGACTTTTTCAGTCACTATATTTACTCTATTGAATTATAATCTCGAGTTAGGTCCCGGTATCAATTAGATTAGACTATTTATTTTCTAGGACTAAATCTAACATGTTCATTATTTTCTACTTTTGCTTCTGTGATATGCATACTATTTTGATTTGAAAAAAAAATGATCACCTAGACCTATCCTTGCTTTTTGAAATGCTTTTGATCCGATGAATTGAATTATGGTTATTAGTTGTAAATTAATAGATTAGATTAAATAAGTATAGATTAGAAAAGTTGATAGAATAAATCTTTGATGTGCTGCAATTATACTATAACTAATAATAAAGCCTTTATCTTCTAAACCATATTTTAGTGCAATTCATCTTACTCATAGGCACTAGTAGAGGGGAAAGGGTGCTTATCGGGGGAAATGCCCCCGGAATGAATAGAAGGGGTGCTTATCGGGGGAAAATGCCTCCTGAAATGTCACGTGAGGCGTTATTAACCCTGCCTTAGGCTATGAGTGTATAAAGTGTCATGCATAGGTTGTTTAATAGTGCCCTTAGGGTATAAAGATGGTTTCAAGCTGTGAAAAAAAGGTAAGTAATCTCAAAACTAGCTACCTGGAAAAAAAAAGGTTCACGTTGAACAATGGACAAGTGAAGCACCGACGCCGCGCGTGGCTAATTAATCTGTTAGGACAATAAGTGGCAGGTGCGGGTGTTCTGTGTGATAATGATTGTAGATATATTGTTTGAAAATATGTGCCTGAGAAAAGGTGTGTTTATTTAAAAAAAATGAAGCACCGCCGCGTGACTAGTTAATTTGTTAGGATAATAAGTAGCAGGTGCACACGTTTCTGTATGATAATGATTGTAGATATATTGTCGTTTCTGTATGATAATGATTGTAGATATATTGTTTGAAAATATGTACCTGAGAAAAAGGTGTATGTTTATTTGAAAAAAAATGTATAAAATGATTGGGAAGATAGTTAAACCTGATTAGAATAACAGGTGTGTTACAGCACTTTCTTTTCCTCAAAAGCAAACAGTCACTTACTAGATATACTTACTTTGCAGATGATCCACTAGATGTGAATATGGTACTGCGTAGTATTTAATAAAGTTATAGATATCAAAACCATCGACCTGTTAATTTTAACAGATTGATGGTTTTGACATTTATTATTTATTTGTTCTCCAGTGCCTTGCTAACATACGAGAACCATTTCCCTCCAATTTCAGAGTGATGATGCATGAGTGAAGCGAAGCTTGATGTTGCAAGAGTGATGACTGATGTTGCAAGGTAAGATGATGATGATGATGATGATGATTGTAGATAATATAAAATAACAAACACTCTTTTAACCCTGCCCATTTGATAATTAGCAAATGAGTGCAGAGTTAATAGAGCAAGTGTTTTTTTATTGGTTTCTCTCACAGAAGGTTAACTTAATCCTAGACCGTAATATTAAATTTGTGACAATCTTTACATTTTCTTATTTTAAAAGCTTATTTCTAAATTACATATAATGATAATACATTTTAAAATACATATTATTTCTGCAATGCATATAATGAGTGACATATAGTGATATTACATTTTAAAATACATATTATTTATTTTTTACTAATCCTTCTTACTCCTTTTACTCATCCAAGCAACAATTTCTTCGATGTCGCATTCTTGACACCTCCGAATTGCTTGATTTCTCAAACACTCCTCCATCAATTCAGCTCTTGTTCTCTCAAGAGCTGTCTCATCATTGCTTCCTCCTGGAACTGGTGTTCTACCACCGGCCGCATCACCCCGTAATGTTTCAATTCGCGCAGGTGCATTAGAAACACCTCTGGATATTGCTGTAATTGTTACTCTTAATGCTACATCATGATCATTTAATGTTCCTTCAGTTTCTAAATCTAGAACAGGGATATTTTTTCGATGGTTCACCCCACATACGGATCTTTTACGTTTCACCCGTGGGGCGACAGTAGCTGTTTTGAGACTTTTATTGGAAGGTGTCTCAGGTGCCTTTTTCTTTGTGTTCAATCTCTTCGGAATTGGACTGCTTGTAGATATAGGGGTGTCTATTAAGTTGCCGATTCCGCTGTTTCTAGGACATGAAGAAAATATACCAGAAGAGGTTGACGGTCTGTCATTCATGAATGAATGAGAACCCGTTGATGATGAATTTGCCTGTCTTGATGGATTATTGCTCCTAACACTTACACTATTCATGCCTGTTGTCTGTGTCGGTGTTGAAGAATTACACCACATAACATTCGCATTGGTTGTGTTTGACAAAGGTGCTGAAGAAATGTGCCGAGTAGCACGCACATTCCCTATGTTTGATATAGAAGAATTACGAGTTGTATCACCCTCTGATGGCGGTTGTCCTGAAAATAATAAGGATTGATACACTAGTATTAATAAAAAATCTATAAAAACTTTTTTATTATATCAAATCAGATCAAAATGTTATTACTCACCAGAAGTCATTTGACTAAGCAACCCGAAATCAAGAGGTACGGTACCCCTTTCCAACTCTTCCCTCAAGTTTGCCCTTGGTAGTAACGAAACCCTCAGCGCCTCTTCCTCTGACATGTGTATCAAGTGGCTCTGTGAATCTATAAAAAATATAACTCAGTGAAACTATAAAAATATTATTTACATCTATCATAGTGTACCTAATCTCGCCATCTCTTACATCTATAATTATAAAATAATGCTCTGCAAATATTTCATTAAATAAATAAATCACCAATAAAATATTATCAATATTAACTCGTAACTTACCAATATCAGGCGCCACAAAGATGATCGTGTCCTCATCATTGCTGAATTCAGGGATATCTTTTATATACTCAGATAAATCATTATCTTTATTAGTTTCTTGGTTATTATCCTTTCCACACATTTCGAGAGAAGTGAGATTGTGTTGTGAGACGGGGTGAGCTATTCAGATTCTTCTTCTGTAGGGGCTGCTGATACACTGAAGTAAAGTTACATTCAAGCAGGTACATTTATACAGCCTGTCACTGGGAGCGAGTTAGGCCTATTTCCTTATACATACCGACACAGCCTACACATTCATGAAATGTAGGTCAGGCAAACCTCATTCACAAACGCACACACTCACTCACTTACCCCCAAAACCACACCTGTCCAGGTTGGGTGGGTGATAATAGTTATTTCATTAAAATAGTAGTTGTATTTAATTTATTAAAATAATTCCCATTTCTTTTTATTCAAATTTGAATTACCTACTGCCTTTCCTAATTTATTATAAAATACCTCAAATTTCTTTTCTTTTAAATTTGAAATGCCTCCTGCCCTTCCTAATTTATTATTTAAGATATATTTCAGATCTACAGGTACAATTTTAAGAAAATCTTCAACGCCGCTATATACTGTTGATCGATTCACCAAAAGAGCTTTCAAAAGGTGTTCTATTCGTGAAGAATTAGTCAGCTTTTCATGTTTCACAAACCCATACTTTGATATTGTGATGTGGTTTAACAGGTGTAATAGTAAAGATCTTGCTAAATCCCTCTTTTTTTCAGGTAATGTATTTGTTATCGTGATTATATCAACATCTGACATTTTTCCCTCAGTTTGCATAGATGTCACTTTTTCTTTCTCTTTCTCATAATTATTTTTTTGTGATAATAATTGAATCTTCACTTCATTAGGCAGGTTATCATTTTTAATAATTTCCTTCCTATTACTTTCTTCTTTATCTTCATCAGTTAGTTTTGTTTCACATGACTTCTTTAAATTAATATAATCTTCTGCTTTAACGAGATAAAAGAATTTCATTTTGTATAATAGGTAATAGAATATTCAAGATATGCAACCTTTTTACCCCAGCCCACAATTTCCTTTTAACATCGAATTTAACAGTTCTAGAACTTAATTTATATAATATATTTTTTACCCTCGTTAATATAGATTTTGTTCTCCTTGTAATTTGTACATTACCGTTAATTATATTCAATGCCAGCTCACTCAATAATTTCAATTCGTTCAACTTAATTAGTTTAAAATAATCAGAGCGTTGTTTATTATTCTTTTTTATCAGCTTGTATACTATCTCAGCAGTTCTTTCTATACTAGTTCCCTCTCCCATCTAGGCTCAGAGTGAGGGTAGTCAACGTATTTAACTAAAAAGAGGGTAACTCCCCTCTTTTTTTTGGTTTTAAGAACTTCGATTCTATATTCACCGGAATTATCTACAGGAATCAATTCTTGATTGTAGAAACTACCTTTAATTTTCTTATTTTCCAAGTCAACTATGGAGTATGTAATAGGATGTGATTTAATTACCGCATCAATTTTAAATATCTCTCGAGTGTTTTTTAAATTACTTTCTTTATCGAATTTTTTTGTTGCTAAGGAAATACGGACATGCTCACCTACGCTTAACATACTAGGTAATGGTTTCGATTTTTGTTTACCATCTTTTTTATACATACTTTTGAAC
This sequence comes from Caprella mutica, assembly GCA_947561585.1. Classification (NCBI taxonomy): domain Eukaryota; kingdom Metazoa; phylum Arthropoda; class Malacostraca; order Amphipoda; family Caprellidae; genus Caprella; species Caprella mutica. Next base: position 46,343 of record CANNZV010000587.1, read on the forward strand.
ACATCAACAATGTCATTCCAATTTGTAAGTAAATGAACATCTATAGGTGTTCTATGATTTAACGCTTTATGCTTCGAATGATTGTAAGTATTAACAATTGTATCTAATACATCCATGTATCTCTCACTATTAAACTCGGTTATATAGCGACTAATTTTCATTTTCAAAGTTCTAATTACACGCTCTGCCATCGAAGCCTTGATTTCTCTATTGTACGTGTGATATCGACATACTTTCAACTTACTAAATAATTCTTTTGATGAGTTTGATGTGAACTCTACACCCTCATCCGTTAACATTTTAGAATATTTATATATCGAGTTTAGAAAAAAATCTTTAATTTTAGGAAGTACATCTTTACTTTTCAATGATTTAACCGTATACACTGTTAAATAACGACTGAAAAGGTCAATAAAAACTATCAAATATCTATTTCCATCATTCTCTCTTTCATATTGCAACATGTATGCAATATCACATGCAACTGTACGACCTGGTCCTGAAACTAAAAATTTTCGTCTTTTAAACTTTCTTTTTGTAAGCTTATGTAACGTGTAAGAATCTTTCGATTTTAAAAATTTCTGAGGGTCATCTACTCCAGCATTTTTCAATTTGGGAATAGAACCTAACCCAGCAGGGTTAGATAGATCTCTATAAATTTCATTTGGGGTTATATTTGAATGCATTTCTCTAAATCTTCCCCAAAAAGATTTGTTCTAATTAATAATTTTGAATCGGGGTTCTTGGTGAAGTCAATTAGTAAATACTGATATTTATCTTTTAAAACCACTAACTTGTATAACTTTAAAAAACTCTCTCTCTTTTCTTGTGATAAAAAAGAAGATGCAAAGTGAGATATTTGTCTTGTGTCACGCATTCGCAATAGAATTACATGTGTGCAGTTAATGCTAATTATTCTAAATTCTTTGCTTGGTAAAAATATGTTTTGTGTTAAGAGTATACTAGACACGTTTCTATGTCTGCCTCGTATATATACGTCAGCGGCTTGCTTTAATTTCTTTGTGTCATATATAATATCGTCGTAAATAACAAGAATTGGTGATAAACCATCATGATCTAAAAAAACATTGTAATCATCATCTTGAATAATTTCTACATTTTCTACATTTTCTAGTTGGGAACCAATCAATATTATTTTACGAAACTTATGTTTGTAAAGCTGTATTAATTTTGAAGTAAAAAAACTTTTACCACTTCCAGAAAACCCCGCTATTAGTATACGGGCGCTCTGGTTAAACAGATCTACTCCGCTACTCAAAATCTTATCCATTACTGAAGCAAACACAATGATATCAAGTATTTTTATAGGATAATTATACAAAAAAAATGAACTAAAAGTTATTTACTAGTACATTCTTATTAATATACATTTTTTTAATTACATCCCGGTCACATCTTCATTCTTGACATTTTCATTCTTGACATTTTCACTTGAGAAATCATTATTTGTATGATCAATTTCATTAGTAGAGATTATCTTCTTCACAATTTTCAACATTCTTGCGTCAATTACACGTATCTTCTCGTGTAAGCAATCCTGCACTCGATTGAGATCGTTATACATTTTTTCTAATTTTATACGGTTCTCTTTCTCATTCCTAATCACTCTCTCCATAATCTTATTCATTTTAATAGTGAACTCCGTTTCAATGTCTTGAATGTCACGATCAACAATTGCAATGCTTGCACATTTATTATTAATCACATCCTTCAAATGATCAACTGCATCACTAAGACGATCATCAGTTTCACGTAGATTTGCATGGAAATGATCAATCTTGAATGAAGAATTCATTTCTCGAACATGATCAATATCTTTTCTTATTTGGTGAATAGCATCATTCATTCTATCTTCAAACCCGACGTCTCTCATGTGTGGTTTAGCAACTTCAGTCTTCTCAATTGCACCAACCAGGTTCTTAAATAATTTAACACCCGTGAATAGAAACACATCCAAATCTTCATTAAAACTTTCATCGCATTCATTTGGTTGAGCTCCCATTGCCAATGTGTCTCAATCAAAACTGAAAGAGTTGCACTGATCCGAATCTATTTATTACACGTGTGTGAACATGTACAAACATGTAGGCAACCTCTATTATACATCAGACTAGGACAGAAATTTAATTCACAATTCTGGATACCTAGTTTTGCAAGAATTCGTTCAACAATTCGGTCGTTTCTTTTATAATCCTTCGAAAAATGAGATAATATTCTTTTCATACTATATTTCTTAGTTAGATAGAAAACGAAATAAACGCAATATAATCCACATAATAATGAATCATTTGCTTGAAGCTGATGTGGCACCGCTCTAGTTGCATTAAATTTAGTGAAATATTTATAAATATTACCTCCATATAGCCCTGGTTCTTGTGCATAACTATCAATAAATATAACTTGATTGTTATCGGTGATATAAAACAAGGTCCAATGCCCCATTGTAGCAGGGTTAGATATACCGTTAACGACGTAATAGCCTGTATTTCTCATTCTAAAATTATTATTTGTAAAAACTCCTTGAAACCCTCCACCAATTCCTAAAAATATTTTTTCCAATTGTTTACCATTCATATTAGATTGTTTGTTCTAACAGTTTTTCTGGAATCAATCTGAATAACACCGTTTATTACACCGACGACAAATATAACCATGTTCTCAGTAACGTTGACTGATGTCTGAGCGCTTATACGCAAGTTACCCCTCCTTTCAAGACTTAGTACGTCATTTGAATCACTAGCCCCTAAATCAAAATTAAAAACTGTTCTACCTGCTTTGTAGTTATCATATGTCAACAAATGATCTTTCCCCATTAAATTTTCAAGGGTATGATTGAAGAATCTTGCTGTTTGCGATGGTATTGATCCAGTGATTGAGCTGTTTATGTTGCCGTTGATTTCCAAAGTCAATGAATTTATATTGCAATGTTCTAGATACCCTGAATTTTTCTTATAATTGCCATTCAATGCATCTTGAGAAGTAATGAATACAATGACTTGTTGAGGTATGATACCATTAAATATGTTATCTAATACAACACTACTACTTCCTTGAGGGATAATACTATTCTTAATGATAGGTCGATTATAAATATATTCAATATAGCTATTCTCAAAGGTTAGATTCCGAGTCAAACTTAATAGAGCACTAGGATTTGGGATTAACTTTTTCATCCATAGTTTTGCAGTGGTAATCTTATATTTAAATTTCTCATCAGTGTCAGTACCAAGAACAACAGCGTGAGAACTTAAATCAAATCTAATTCTCATATCAATACCATTCAATAAATAAAACCCAGAGTCAGCCATTTCTATATTGAGCGGGATTATCGTGTGAATTCCACTCACACAATCATTTTGTATGCTTCGTTCATCGCGCTTAATGGATGCAGCCGTGAAATGTGCTGGTGTATAAGTATGAGGAATGTCATTCTCAACTGCCTTATAATACATATTTCTTCCATGCCCAGTCATCTCATCCTTCCCTAAACTCAAATAATGTTTTACCACAGTCCATAGTTCAAAGAAGGCATTTGACTCGCATTGAACACTATTCAGGAAAATAGAGCTTTTAGCTAATAATCGATGTGCGAAACCATCGACTAAACTAACATTAGTTTGTGCATCAACGGCAGTATCATCTTGTTTCGTAATTGTTATTTTTAATTCTAGGGATAAAGTATCCAAGTCAATAAATTCCTGATCACTCCCATTAATAATAAATTCAATGTAATTATCTGTTATTGATTCACTATTTATATTCACATTAGACGGGAGAACATCTCTTTCGTATCTACTAGAAATACCAGACTCTAATTTATATGTTCGTTTATCTGTTGGGAACGCGTTTGATATAGCGTTATGGAAACGTTGTGTTGGGACTGTAGCAGACATGTCTTAATCACAGTCTGTCTATTGAGAGACTATTCCGGAATCGGTGGGTATTGCTATTATATATTCATAACTGAAACTTTTTTGAATTGAAAATGTCTTTCTTTGTTACACATTTTTTTTTATGAGTAACCTTCTTCTTTGGGGTTTTTTTTTTTTGCAACATTTTTTTTTCTTTTTGTCCCACCTCTTGCTTTTTTTGCAATACGTCTCCCAATGTTAACAGCCGATTCAACACCACGGTCTTTAAACACACGTCTAGCATTCCTCCCCTGGCTTATATCATCAGCTATATTTTTGGCAAAATTTCCTACTTCAGGGAGAATTATACTTTTGATAAATGGAAGTGCATATCTTGCAAATCGACCAACAAAAGATAGTAACGACCCCCCTCGGTTATGGTAAACTTGGATATCACCCAAACCACCGCCTTTTTGAGAGAAAAGGGTGTCGAAGTCTTGCAGTGATGGATGAATATATACAACCCTCATGATTGTGGTTTGGTAAATGATGCAATTTATTGATTTCAGCAGTTTATATAACGTTATTTGAGTTTAAAATGTAAAACGCATAATACGCCAACATCATCATCAAACTGAATGTCATATCCATTTTGATCTGTAATTCTTATTGAAATGTCTTCTAGTAATTGTACCCTCACTGATTTATAGTGTAACATTGGCACCATCTTTCCTCTCGTTATATCAGTGGGGATTATGTCAAGAATGTTTATTGTTTTCCCTCCTAAGTGAGAAGAATGAACAATATCCGTATATATAAAAAAACATTCGACTTTCCTAGGTATCTTCACGGGATTTATAATAAGGGGGAATAATGACTCTGCACTAGACACACCCAAAAATTTAGCCATTGCATCTGATATATCCCAAAAAATTTGGGTTTTTCCTCCAACAATGGTATGAGCAAGTTTTCCCATTTAATGTCACACTCACAAAATTGACATGACCCCTAACTTCTATATATGAAGTGCGATCTGTCCAAAATATTTATGCTGTGAGCTTTATAGTACCTGGGCACCGTAAAAAATAAAATTAGTCTTATACATGATTTGGAAAAATAATAAAATTTAGCTCATTTTTCTGACCTGTCAAAATTGTGAGCTCATTTTCTTGACATGTCAATTTTTTGAGTCTGACTTCAAGGCTCACCAATTTGACACTCAGTATCTTGACGCTCATATATATGACACGTTCAAAAGACTTTATGGATTATTCAGACCACATAAAGAGATGTTCAAATGCTTGTGAGATATCTTTATTACCTTTGCAGATTGCGGAAGGTCATATTTTAGGCGGCATTTATTTATTTATTCAGTTAGCTAGTTATTGGCAATTCGCATAACTCAAAAAGTAGACTACCAAATTGCCTGTTATTTACTATAACGATTGGTCAATGTCCAGGAATCATCTGGTAAAATTTTGGGATCAATCCGGTCAAAGGTCAAGGTCACTTATAACCCGAACCATATGGTATAATATTGAAGTATTGAACTAAATTTCCTGGAATTAGGTGGGAAGAGTGCTCAATGTCCAAGAAGTATCTGGTAAAATTTTGGGAACGATCCGGTCAAAAGGTCAAGGTCAAAATTATTTATAACTCTAAAACTATTAAACCAAATTGCCAGTAATTTTTTAAAGCGATTAGTCATTCTCAAGGAATCATCTAGTAAAATTTTGACATATATTCGGTCAAGGTCAAGGTCAAGGTCATTTACAATTCAAACCATATGATATAATATTGCTGGAAGTTAGTGAGAAGATTGGTCAATGTACAGGAGGTATCTTGTAAAATTATGGGAGCGATACGGTAGAAGGTCAAGGTCAACATCGTTTATAACTCAAAAACTATTTATCGAATTGCCTCTAATTTGGTATTACGATTGGTCACTCTCCGTGAATCATCTGGTGAAATTTTGAAATCGATCCGGTCAAAGGCCAAGGTCATACAAAAACTATTTAAACAATTGCCTGTAATTTGGTATACCAATTAGTCCATGTCCACCAATCATCTGGTAAAATTTTGGGATCGATCATGTCAAAGGTCAAGGTCAAGGTCATTTATAACTCAAACCATATGGTATAGTATTAAAGTATTAAACCAAATTGCCTGGAATTAAGTGGGAAGATTGATTAATGTCCAGGAAGTATCTTGTAAAATTATGGGAGCGATTTGGTCAAAGTTCAAGGTCAAAATCATTAAAAACTCAAAAAAACATTTAACCAAATTGCCTGAAATTTGGTAGCACGATATATCATTGCACAGGAACCATTTGATTAGATTTTGGGAGCGAACGGGTAAAAGGTCAATGTCAAGGTCATTTATAAGCTGTGGCGAAGGTATGCGCTCTATACGAGTACATTTCGAATCTAATTATATTTGAACATTGAACCACTTTTGCTGGATTTCAATGAAAAGATTAATCAATGTCCAGAAAGTATCTGGTAAAATTTTGGGAGCGATCCGGTCAAAGGTCAAGGTCATTTATAACTCAAACCATCTAGTATAATAATAATTTATTAAACAAATTACCTGGACTTCAGTGGGAACATTGGTCAATGTCCAGGAATTATGTGGTAAATTTGGGTGAATAAATATGATATTTATAACTTTTAGATAAAATTTAGTGAGATTTGAAGACATGTTCAGAATTGTTCCGACTGGAGACGTGTCATTAGTCCGACGCCTCATTACTCCAACGTCTCATTAGTCCGATGCGCCATTACTCCGACGTGTCATTAGTCCGACGCCTCATTACTCCAACGTCTCATTAGTCCGACGCCTCATTACTCTAACGTCTCATTAATCCAACGCCTCATTACTCCGACGAGTCATCAGTCCGATGCCCCGTTACTCCGACGTGTCATTAGTCCGACGCCTCATTACTCCAACGTCTCATTAATCCAACGCCTCATTACTCCGACGTGTCATCAGTCCGCTGCCCCATTACTCCGACGTCTCATTTATCCAACGCCTCATTACTCCAACGTCTCATTAGTCCGACGCCTCATTACTCCAACGTCTCATTAGTCCGATGCCCCATTACTCCGACGTGTCATCAGTCCGCTGCCCCATTACTCCGACGTGTCATTAGTCCGACGCCTCATTACTCCAACGTCTCATTAGTCCGACGCCTCATTACTCCAACGTCTCATTAATCCAACGCCTCATTACTCCGACGTGTCATCAGTCCGGTGCCCCATTACTCCGACGTGTCATTAGTCCGATGCCCCATTACTCCGACGTGTCATTAGTCCGATGCCCCATTACTCCGACGTGTCATTTGTGCGACGCCTCATTACTCCAACGTCTCATTAATCCAACGCCTCATTACTCCGACGTGTCATCAGTCCGATGCCCCATTACTCCGACGTGTCATTAGTCCGACGCCTCATTACTCCAAAGTCTCATTAGTCCGACGCCTCATTACTCCAACGTCTCATTAGTCCGATGCCCCATTACTCCGACGTGTCATTAGTCCGATGCCCCATTACTCCGACGTGTCATTAGTCCGATGCCCCATTACTCCGACGTGTCATTAGTACGACGCCCCATTACTCCGACGTGTCATTAGTCCAACGCCCAATAACTCCGACGTGTCATTAGTCCGACATCTACTCAGTCCAACGCCCCATTATTCCGATATCTCCTTACTCCGACGTGTCATTAATCCGACGACCCATTACTCTGACGTGTAATAAGTCCGACGCCCCATTACTCCGACGTAACATTAGTCTGCCGTCCCATTACTCCGACATGTCAAAAATCCGACGTCTACTCAGTCCGACGCCTTGTTACACCGTTGTCTCATTACTACGACGGTCCACTGGTCCGACTCTCCATTAGTCCGACGTCTCATTACTCGACGTGTCATTAGTCCGACATCTACTCAGTCCGACGCCCCATTACTCCGATGTCTCAATGCTCCGACGTGTCATTAATCCGAAGACCCATTACTCCGACGTGTCATCAGTCCGCTGCCCCATTACTCCGACGTGTCATTAGTCCGACGCCTCATTACTCCAACGTATCATTAATCCAACGCCTCATTACTCCAACGTCTCATCAGTCCGATGCCCCGTTACTCCGACGTGTCATTAGTCCGACGCCTCATTACTCCAACGTCTCATTAATCCAACGCCTCATTACTCCGACGTGTCATCAGTCCGCTGCCCCATTACTCCGACGTCTCATTAATCCAACGCCTCATTACTCCAACGTCTCATTAGTCCGACGCCTCATTACTCCAACGTCTCATTAGTCCGATGCCCCATTACTCCGACGTGTCATCAGTCCGCTGCCCCATTACTCCGACGTGTCATTAGTCCGACGCCTCATTACTCCAACGTCTCATTAGTCCGACGCCTCATTACTCCAACGTCTCAATAATCCAACGCCTCATTACTCCGACGTGTCATCAGTCCGGTGCCCCATTACTCCGACGTGTCATTAGTCCGATGCCCCATTACTCCGACGTGTCATTAGTCCGATGCCCCATTACTCCGACGTGTCATTTGTGCGACGCCTCATTACTCCAACGTCTCATTAATCCAACGCCTCATTACTCCGACGTGTCATCAGTCCGATGCCCCATTACTCCGACGTGTCATTAGTCCGACGCCTCATTACTCCAAAGTCTCATTAGTCCGACGCCTCATTACTCCAACGTCTCATTAGTCCGATGCCCCATTACTCCGACGTGTCATTAGTCCGATGCCCCATTACTCCGACGTGTCATTAGTCCGATGCCCCATTACTCCGACGTGTCATTAGTACGACGCCCCATTACTCCGACGTGTCATTAGTCCAACGCCCAATAACTCCGACGTGTCATTAGTCCGACATCTACTCAGTCCAACGCCCCATTATTCCGATATCTCCTTACTCCGACGTGTCATTAATCCGACGACCCATTACTCTGACGTGTAATAAGTCCGACGCCCCATTACTCCGACGTAACATTAGTCTGCCGTCCCATTACTCCGACATGTCAAAAATCCGACGTCTACTCAGTCCGACGCCTTGTTACACCGTTGTCTCATTACTACGGCGGTCCACTGGTCCGACTCTCCATTAGTCCGACGTCTCATTACTCGACGTGTCATTAGTCCGACATCTACTCAGTCCGACGCCCCATTACTCCGATGTCTCAATGCTCCGACGTGTCATTAATCCGAAGACCCATTACTCCGACGTGTCATCAGTCCGCTGCCCCATTACTCCGACGTGTCATTAGTCCGACGCCTCATTACTCCAACGTATCATTAATCCAACGCCTCATTACTCCGACGTGTCATCAGTCCGCTGCCCCATTACTCCGACGTGTCATTAGTCCGACGCCTCATTACTCCAAAGTCTCATTAGTCCGACGCCTCATTACTCCAACGTCTCATTAATCCAACGCCTCATTACTCCGACGTGTCATCAGTCCGGTGCCCCATTACTCCGACGTGTCATTAGTCCGATGCCCCATTACTCCGACGTGTCATTAGTCCGATGCCCCATTACTCCGACGTGTCATTAGTACGACGTCCCATTACTCTGACGTGTCATTAGTCCGACGCCCAATAACTCCGACGTGTCATTAGTCCGACATCTACTCAGTCCAACGCCCCATTATTCCGATGTCTCCTTACTCCGACGTGTCATTAATCCGACGACCCATTACTCTGACGTGTAATAGGTCCGACGCCCCATTACTCCGACGTAACATTAGTCTGCCGTCCCATTACTCCGACATGTCAAAATCCGACGTCTACTCAGTCCGACGCATTGTTAAACCGTTGTCTCATTACTACGACGGTCCACTGGTCCGACTCTCCATTAGTCCGACGTCTCATTACTCCGACGTGTCATTAGTCCGACATCTACTCAGTCCATCGCCCCATTACTCCGATGTCTCAATGCTCCGACGAGTCATTAATCCGAAGACCCATTACTCCAACGTCTCATTAGTCCGACGCCTCATTACTCCAACGTCTCATTAGTCCGACGCCTCATTACTCCAACGTCTCATTATTCCAACGCCTCATTACTCCGACGTGTCATCAGTCCGCTGCCCCATTACTCCGACGTGTCATTAGTCCGACGCCTCATTACTCCAACGTCTCATTAGTCCGACGCCTCATTACTCCAACGTCTCATTAATCCAACGCCTCATTACTCCGACATGTCATCAGTCCGGTGCCCCATCACTCCGACGTGTCATTAGTCCGACATCTACTCAGTCCAACGCCCCATTATTCCGATGTCTCCTTACTCCGACGTGTCATTAATCCGACGACCCATTACTCTGACGTGTAATAAGTCCGACGCCCCATTACTCCGACGTAACATTAGTCTGCCGTCCCATTACTCCGACATGTCAAAAATCCGACGTCTACTCAGTCCGACACCTTGTTACACCGTTGTCTCATTACTACGACGGCCCACTGGTCCGACTCTCCATTAGTCCGACGTCTCATTACTCCGACGTGTCATTAGTCCGACATCTACTCAGTCCGACGCCCCATTACTCCGATGTCTCAATGCTCCGACGTGTCATTAATCCGAAGACCCAATACTCCGACGTGTCCTTAGTCCGAGGCCCCATTACTCAGACGTGTCCTTAGTCCGACGCACCATTACTTCGACGTGTCATTAGTATGCCGTCTCATTACTCCGACATGTCATTAATCCGACGTCTACTCAGTCTGACAGCCCAATAACACCGATATCTCATTACTCCGACGCCCCACTGGTCCGACTCTCCAATAGTCTGACGTCTCATTACTCCGACGTGTCATTAGTCCGACATCTACTCAGTCCGACGCCCCATTACTCCGATGTCTCAATGCTCCGACGTGTCATTAATCCGAAGACCCAATACTCCGACGTGTCCTTAGTCCGAGGCCCCATTACTCAGACGTGTCCTTAGTCCGACGCCCCATTACTTCGACGTGTCATTAGTATGCCGTCTCATTACTCCGACATGTCATTAATCCGACGTCTACTCAGTCTGACAGCCCAATAACACCGATATCTCATTACTCCGACGCCCCACTGGTCCGACTCTCCAATAGTCTGACGTCTCATTACTCCGACAGTTTAACATCTTTTTGTACGTAACTTCACGTTTTCTTTTTCTATTAAAATAAAAAATTATTAGATAGAAATATTCAATTACCTAATATCTACTGCTGAATTACTTTGATCAGTTCATACTCACTATACTGACAACTGCTCAAATACTTTCATCAGTTCATACTCACTATATTGATAACTGCTCAAATACTTTCACCAGTTCATACTCATTGTACTGATAACTGCTTAATTAATTTCATCAGTTCATACTCACTATACTGACAACTGCTCAATTACTTTCATCAGTTCATACTCACTAAACTGACAACTGCTCAATTACTTTCATCAGTTCATACCCACTATACTGACAACTGCTCAATTACTTTCATCAGTTCATACCCACTATACTGATAAATGCTCAATTAATTTCATCAGTTCATACCCACTATACTGACAACTGCTTAATTACTTTCATCAGTTCATACTCGCTATACTAACAACTGCTTAATTACTTCCATCAGTTCTTACTCACTGTACTAACAACTGCTAAATTACATTCATCAGTTCATACTCACTATTCTGACAACTGCTCAATTAATTTCTTCAGTTCATACTCGCTATACTGGCAACAGCTTAATTACTTTCGTTAGTTCATACTCACTATACTGACAACTACTAAATTACTTTGATCAGTTCATACTCACTGTACTGATAAGTTGATAACTGCTTAATTATTTTCATCAGTTCATACTCACTATATTGACAACTGCTCAATTAATTTCATCGTTCATATTCACTATACTGGCAACTGCAGAATTACTTTCATCAGTTCATACTGACTATACCGACAACTGCTCAAATACTTTCATCAGTTCATACTCGCTATACTGACAACTGCTTAATTACTTTCATCATATCATACTCACTATACCGACAACTGCTCAATTACTTTCATCAGTTCAAATTCACTATACTGACTACTGCTTAATTACTTTCATCAGTTCTTACTCACTGTACTAACAACTGCTAAATTACATTCATCAGTTCATACTCACTGTACTGATAACTGCTCAATTATTTCATCAGTTCATACCCACTATACTGACAACTGCTTAATTACTTTCATCAGTTCATACTCGCTATACTGACAACTGCATCAGTTCATACTCACTATACTGACAACTGCTCAATTATTTTCATCAGTTCATACTCACTATACTGACAACTGCTCAATTACTTTCATCAGTTCATACTTACTATACTGACAACTGCTTAATTACTTTCATCAGTTCATACTCACTATACTGACAACTGCTCAATTACTTTCATCAGTTCATACTCACTATACCGACAACTGCTCAAATACTTTTATCAGTTCATTCTTGCTATACTGACAACTGCCCAATAACTTTCATCAGTTCATACTCACTATTCTGTTAACTGCTCAATTACTTTAGTCAGTTCATACTCATTATACCGACAACTGCTCAAATACTTTCATCAGTTCATTGCCACTATACTGACAACTGCTCAATTACTTTCATCAGTTCATACTCACTATACCGACGACTGCTCAATTTATTTCATCAGTTCATACTCACTATACTGGCAACTGCTGAATTATTTTCATACTTGTTAAACTGACAACTGCTCGATTACTTTCATCAGTTCATACTCACTGTACTGATAACTGCCTAATTATTTTCATCAGTTCATACTCACTATATTGACAACAGCTCAAATACTTTCATCAGTTCATACTCGCTATACTGACAACTGCTCAATTACTTTCATCAGATTATACTCGCTATATTGACAACTTCTTAATTACTTTCATCAGTTCATGCTTATTATACTAACAACAAGTCAATTACTTTCATTAGTTCATAATCGCTATACTGACAACTGCTCAAATACTTTCATCAGTTCATACTCACTAAACTGACAACTGCTCAATTACTTTCATCAGTTCATAATCACTAAACTGGCTACTTCTCTAATACTTTCATCAGTTCATACTCACTGTACTGATCATTGCTCAATTACTTTCATCAGATCTTACTTACTATAATGACAACTGCTGAATTACTTCAATCAGTTCATACTCACTATATTGACAACTGCCGAATTACTTTCTTCAGTTCATACCTACTATACTGACAACTGCTCATTTACTTTCATCAGTTCATACCTACTTATTAGACCGACAACAACTCAATTACTTTTATCAGTTCATTCTCGCTATACTGACAACTGCCAAATTACTTTCATCAGTTCATACTCACTATTCTGTTAACTGCTCAATTACTTTAGTCAGTTCATACTCATTATACCGACAACTGTTCAAATACTTTCATCAGTTCATACTCACTATACCGACGACTGCTCAATTTATTTCATCAGTTCATACGTACTGTACTGATAACTGCTTAATTACTTTCATTAGTTCATACTCACTATACTGACAACTGCTCAATTACTTTCATCAGTTCATACTCACTGTACTGATAACCTCTTAATTACTTTCATCATTTCATACTCACTATACTGACAACTGCTCAAATACTTCCATCAGTTCATACTCGCTATGCTGACAACTACTCAATTATTTTCATCAGGTCATACTCACTATACTGACAACTGCTCAATTACTTTCATCAGTTCATACTCACTGTACTGATAACTGCTTAATTATTTTCATCAGTTCATACTCACTATAATGACAACTGCTCAAGAACTTTCATCAGTTCATATTCACTATAATGACAACTGCTCAATTACTTTCATCAGTCCATACTCACTATACTGGCAACTGCTCAAATACTTTCATCAGTTCATACTCACTATAATGACAACTGCTCAATTACTTTCATCCGTTCATACTCACTATACTGGCAACTGCTCAAATACTTTCATCAGTTCATACTCATTATAATGACAACTGCTCATTTACTTGCATAAGTTCATACTCGCTATACTGGCAACTGCTCAAATACTTTCATCAGTTCATACTCACTATAATGACAGGTGCTGAATTTCTTTCATCAGTTCATACTCACTATACTGACAACAGCTCAATTACTTTCATCAGTTCATACTCACTATACTGACAACTGCTCAATTAATTTCATCAGTTCATACTCACTATACTGACAACTGCTCAATTACTTTCATCAGTTCATACTCACTATACTGACAACTGCTCAATTACTTTCATCAGTTCATACTCACTATACTGACAACTGCTCAATTAATTTCATCAGTTCATACTCACTATACTGACAACTGCTCAATTAATTTCATCAGTTCATACTCACTATACTGACAACTGCTCAATTAATTTCATCAGTTCATACTCACTATAGTGACAACTGCTCAATTACTTTCATCAGTTCATACTCACTATACTGACAACAGCTCAATTACTTTCATCAGTTCATACTCACTATACTGACAACTGCTCAATTAATTTCATCAGTTCATACTCACTATACTGACAACTGCTCAATTAATTTCATCAGTTCATACTCACTATAGTGACAACTGCTCAATTACTTTCATCAGTTCATACTCACTATACTGACAACTGCTCAATTAATTTCATCAGTTCATACTCACTATAGTGACAACTGCTCAATTAATTTCATCAGTTCATACTCACTATACTGACAACTGCTCAATTAATTTCATCAGTTCATACTCACTATACTGACAACTGCTCAATTAATTTCATCAGTTCATACTCACTATAGTGACAACTGCTCAATTACTTTCATCAGTTCATACTCACTATACTGACAACAGCTCAATTACTTTCATCAGTTCATACTCACTATACTGACAACTGCTCAATTAATTTCATCAGTTCATACTCACTATACTGACAACTGCTCAATTAATTTCATCAGTTCATACTCACTATAGTGACAACTGGTCAATCACATTTGTTGTTCTTGACCATCAATCATATTCTATTTTTTTTTTATTCATTAAAATTATGACGCATTTGTGTATATGTTCTGCGCAATTCTCCTATTTTGCACAATCTTGAGAATGGCTGACTTTCTTTTTTGGATTGTTATGAACTTTTCAATTTACTTGTCGAATATGTTGAAATATTCCTTGGAAAGTCTATGAAAAGTGAAACAGCCCCAAGTTTTCAATTATTTTATAGATAATGCATGTTGTTGTCTCTTCTC
Source organism: Caprella mutica (assembly GCA_947561585.1). NCBI lineage: Eukaryota > Metazoa > Arthropoda > Malacostraca > Amphipoda > Caprellidae > Caprella > Caprella mutica. The sequence continues at coordinate 61,533 of CANNZV010000587.1, forward strand.
TCGTTTATGTATTCAGACATATTAAAAAAATTCGTTTCCTTCTTAAAGGGATTGAAAAGTCAATATCAAACAGTCGCCAAATTGGTTTTAAATCGATTCAGAATATTTAATTATGTAAGATTTAAATTCTCGTTTATTTCTTAAATGTTCATATAAAAAGTATGTTATAAAATTACCGACACCTAGCGGAAGAACGTCCTCTCATTAGTATGTATGTGAAATGTTTGTTATTTTCATATTAGTTTATGTATGCAGTAATCAAGCTTTGTTTGCGTCAAAATGGTGAAAAAATTATGTTAATTCGAAGACAAGAAGACATAGTTTTAAAAATAAATAAATCATTTCACTCGAGATAGAGTTTAGATAAAAACTAAATTCAGTTGTTTAGTTTATAAGATGGCGCCCTGATTATGGCGCCATCTACCGTAAGCATTTGTTAAGAAATCAATTATATATAAAATGATATATTTCGATTATTGGATTTTATTGATTATTACAATTCTACACGATTATTTTAGTCTTACTAAGCAATATTTTGGCACTAAAGTTGTTAAAGCAAACCATGACTGTATTGCCCCTTTGATGGGAAAAGAATTGTAATCATAAGTTTTTAGAATTTCGGAATAATATGAAAAATGGAATCTTCAAAATTTATTATTTAAAAAACAATGAGCTCAAGAAAATAAAATAAAGAAATAGCTTAAATCAATTTTTTGCTTTTTCTTGCAAGGGGTCTTTTAAATAAATATATATATATATATATAAATATCTAAGAAATAAGAAATAGTAATGTTAAGATTGTATATATTGCAAAAATATGTTACTCACCAAATTCCACGTTAAAACATTCATGCAGTGCCTACCAGTTCCACTTAATACCTACACTTCTTAGTACAAGTATATAGTTTGTTATTCGACAAACTAGTTTGTTATTCGACTTCATCTCGTTCAATTTTCGATCAATTCAGAGCAACCTAAAAGGCCCGCAGTCACAGTTGAGCGATTAAAAATGTCGTTGTATGTTGTTTTATTATTATTATTGGTTGTAACTGTAATTTTCTGCCTAAAAATATTGTATTGCCATCAACATTTACAAGCTATCAACCATATACATGAGAAAGATTCTATCATTCTGTCCATCTTCAGTTAGTTCATATATGTAGCATTACATAAAAAGTCCTCCAATCCAAGAATTTTTTTTATTGCTTGAATCTATGAGTTTTATGTTTCTTATCAATTTGCTGCAAACTCGATGAAATTTGGTAGCATATATATTTAATCATATATGCTTTTAAATATTTTTATAATAAAAACAATAATGAAACCTTCTTTAATTCCGACTTGATAATTTTCAGTCCGAAGAAAAAATTATGTACAGTGTACACCGTTTGATTTGAATGTCAAATGTATAGGTAGGTATCATCAATTCAATAATAAATATTTTTGTAAAGCAATAAAATTAGAGAAACTTATCATAATAACGTTTTTATAATTCAGGAAACAATTTAAATCGTAAAGTAAAGCCTTAACTAACTTTTTCTGTTTATTAAATTCAAATTGGTAGGTAATCAATTTTTCAACACCAGATTAGTGTTGCGTACAATTGTTACAAACAGAGTAATAAAAATTTAAAAGTATCAATAAATTTATTTACTGAACCGAATTGGATGTGGTTCGTAGATTAATGATCTTAGATTGGTTCTACAATATAATGTAATAAACTCATTTACATATTCCCGGAGCCTGGAGAGGACCTTCAAATTCACAGTAAATCTTCAGATATTTTACATTTTCTCTGGTTAATAAGTCAAAATGAGGAATATTATCAATTTAATGAAATGTTATCCTTTTTTTTATTTAAAACTGGGTTTTTAAAGCGACATCTTCTAATGAACAATCAAGGAACCAAAAATAACAGATTGCAATCCACGATATCGCTTTCAATGCTCTGTAAATTCAATTCCTGTTATAGTTTAATTTATATCAAATTTAAGTTTACATTAATTATAACACATAAATAATCACAATTATTGATGAGTATTAATTCAGGCTCAAGTACAGTAATTGCTTGAAAATTCGTAGACAGCAGATTACTACATGCATACCTGTAAACAGTTCGCAGCACCATTCTCACCAAAACGATGAGCATCCCAGTTGTAAATGCAATGTAAATGTCCTCTGCAGGCTCCGGGAAAGAAATGAGTTTATTACATAATATTATAGAAATATAATAAGATATTAATTGTTTCCTAAAGTATATAAACGTTTCTATAATAAGTTTATCTGATTTTATACCTCTACACGAATATTAAAAAGATTGATTAAATATGATACCTAGTTAACAATCAAAACAAATGGTGTACATTCTTCTTCTTCAGACTGAAAATTAGAAAGTCGGAAGTAAAGTAGGTTTTGTGGAGTTCTGATTCTAAAAATCTTTAAAAGCATATAAAATTAAAAATATGCTATCAAATTTAAGGGGTTTGCAGTAAAATGATTAGAAACATTAGCCTCGTTGATTTAAGCAGTAATTTTTTTTTAAATATGCTACCAAATTCGATGAGGTTTGCAGTAAAATGATAAGAAACATTAGCCTCGTTGAATAAGGCAATACAAATATTTGCTTAGAGGGGACCATAAAGGTGTTGCTGTTGTCAAGTCACACACATAACATACCTCGATTATCTTTACTAGATTTCAATTCTAATTCCCGCTTTTGAAACCAGGGTGGCTGAGAAAATAGAAATTGGCGAGAGTAGTGTATCTTATTGTAGTATAATATCTTAGTTGTTTGTTATACTACAGCTGTTCATTCCGTAGAACAATATGATACTAAGTATCACACCCAATCAATATACCAGAATGAATGTATGATGAATAATAGAGGAAGAACATGCAATAAATATTATTCAATTCTTACTTAGAACGCAGTTCTAACTATACAGAACAAAGATTAAAATAGTGTACAATTTTCAGCCAGCAGATTCACACCCTTGCCTCCTAAAATTTCCGCAGAGTAGCAATAGGTATTAATCTAGGAAAGTGGCGCCAGAAATAGTTGAGTTTTAAGCCTATTTCTTGTTAATCTGTTGAGAAGAGGACTTGTATCGAACCAAAATTCACCATTGAAGTAAGTTTATTCAATTAGGTATGATACCTAATAGGAGCATATTGAAGGCAGATTTAATAATTTATTCAATTATATATATGTATGTATTGTAGCTACCTACATACCTATTAAGGTTATTAAATATTAGGTAGGTACTAGGCCATGTTTTAGAGGCTTTAAAATGATAAGCCAATTTTTGAGTCAAAATTACACAAAAATTCTAAGCCAATTAATTAAATGGGCTTAGTTAGATTTCAAATGGTCAAAACTCAGATAGCCTATGTCTAATTGGCTTAAACTTTTGAATTAATTCCTAATTTCCTATGTTCCCATGTTAATTTTGGCTTGAAATCTTCAAAAAATAAGCCAAATTGGCTTGGTTCGGAATTATAGTGAAATTTTGACTCATATATTTGCTTACAATTTTGAATTTTCCAGCCCAGCCACTGAAACAGAGACTCGGGTAATAAAGCAACAGCATGTCCACCAGTCTGCATTTGGTGCACAAAATTCCACTGACTTTTTGAAAAAGCTGAAAAAATCCACCATAAATTTCCAGTAATTTGGCTGATCCACCAACATTTTACCCATTTTTCCACCGAAAATTAATGGTAACATATAATAAATAGTTAAAAATCCACCGACTTTGCCAGAATATTATAGGTATTCAAAGGGAAAATATTCCACCGACATGTCGGTGGAATTTACCACGAAATACAGACTGGCATGTCCAAAGTCACAATTTTAATGGCCATGTTTCAAAGTAAGGACAAAGCCAGTTTGTATTTGGTGCACTGAACTCCTCTGACTTTTTCAAAAATCTGAGAAATAGCTGCCGACATTTTTCATCAATTTGTCTAGTCCTCCAACATTTTTCCAGTTTCTCCTCCAAAAATTAATGGTAATATAGGAATTAATAGCAAAATATCCTCAGACATTGCAGGAATTTTTTATTAGAGAAATTGAATTCTCCCGAGATATCATTGGAATTTACCACCAAATACAATCTGGATTGGGGACAATGTCGCCAGTATATTGGCGACTTTTGAAGGGTGAAATAAGTTGATAAAATCTTCACTAGGAAGTCAAATTTCTTCTTTTAAGTATCTTAAATGTGGCGACCTGCCATGTTTGATGTTTCCAGTCTGAAAAATACAGCAGGATTTGTCCAGTCTGTATTTGGTGCACAAAATGCCACTGAATTTTTGAAAAAGCTGAAAAAATCCACCATAAATTTCTAATAATAACTAATTTAGCTGATCCACCAACATTTTACCCATTTTTCCACCGAAAATTAATGGTAACATAGGAATAAATAGCTAAAAATCCACCAACTTTGCAAGAATATTATATTCAAAGGGAAAAAATTCCACCGACATGTCGGTGGAATTTACCAAGAAATACAGACTGCCAAGTAATAATGCATGTCCAAACTCGCCATTTTAATGGCGAGTTTGTGACAGTAATTTTGAGCCCTTCAATTGCAAATGGCGAGTTTTATCTATTTTTCTCCTATGCTACAATGTTATTTTGGAGAGAATTAATGATAATTTGATCATTTTGGAGAGAGCTGGAGAGACAAATGGTGAGTTTATGAGACATACTATTTTACTTGGACAGACTGGGGATTTGTGGATTAATCCTGCGCCCAAGTCCTATTTAATTCCTATGTTCCCATGTTATTTGCTGCGCCCAAATCACAATTTCTGTAAAAAAATCCTGGGTCTCTGAAGACCTACTTTTCAGACTGGCCATGTTTTAAAGTGTGGCAGGAAAGTCGCCAGTTTATGAAAAAAGCTCTGTACTAAAGTATGAGAATAAAATAATGACGAATTACCATCAATATCACTAACGATTGCACTCATCGAAACAAATTCTCAGCGTGTCATTTGGTATTCACAGGGTCATTTAGGAGCACAGGGTCATCCTTATACTTTTATGAACACAGTTCATAAAGCAAATCTGGTATATCAGTTTTGTGTTCATTTAAGTGCCACTATAATTCTATGCTCTCTGACTAATTATTGAAAAAATGAATAATTATGAAAAACAGTGTATTTCATGACAAATTCCCCCGACATGTTGGTGGAATTTATTTCCTCTTTAAAATTAATATTCTAGGCCTGGCAAGGTTGGAGTTTTAGCTATTCATTCCTATGCTACTACTAATTTTTGGTGGATAAATGGATAAAATGTTGGTGGATTAGCAAAATTATTGGAAATTCAGATTCTTGATGGATTTTTTCAGCTTTTTGAAAAAGTCAGTAGGATTTTGTGCACCAAATACAGACTGATATGTAAGAAAGTCTATTGAGTTTACTATCAAGATATCTGCTTTAGATCTCCTTATTAGTTTGAATTTATTGGTAGATGTCAATTACAGTTAGCTAATACATATACACATTAGCTATACCAGTTTGTATCTTTATGTATGTTTGTAATATATGGATCACGGTATGCCTCTCTGTGATTGACTGGTATCAGTTGTATGCCTCTCTGATTGGCTGATAGCCTGATACACTCTCAATTATTTGGCCAAGGCCATGGACACCAGTGTTCAAATACGATAAATGTCAAATAGCAGTGAAACTTCTTCCTATATTAATTTATATAGCCTATATTCAGTGGTCTGTGGCCTTACCATAAGGCATCAGCCTAACCTGGAAAGTAGATAATTGTTGCTAATAGCTATCTGCCATTATTAATTTATTAATAGCACAGATCATTAAATACCTATTTGTATTAAGGTATGTTTACTTTTGATAATTAGGTATATAGGTATTAACGACTGTCGACTTCCAAAATTGCAATTAAATTTTGTTGACTGACGACTGCATTACTAATTTTTGTAACTTATTTTTGGAAAAAAAAAAATTTGGTGATTCAATGAACATTCTCTGAAACTAGTAATGACAGACCAGGGTGGACTCCAAGATCCTACAAAGAATCAAAGATATTTATAATTTTTTTTCTTGAAGAAATGTCTCCAGGCTCTCCACAGATTCTATTTGATGGTAAATTCCTCTGATATATCAGAGGAATTTTCAAATTTCTTAAATGAATCATAAATATTCCTCTAATGTCAGTGGAGTATTATCTATTTATTCCTATAGCTACCATTAATTTAATTTTGGGATGGAAATTTGAAAAAAATGTGGGACAACTATCCACAATAAGAGGATATTTTACAGACTTTTGAAAATGTCAGAGTTCAGTACCTAAAATAGCTACAGTCCGGAATTGTCTCCAAACCACTACCAATCCACTCTGCATAATGTGTCTCTTGCCAGACAGAGATTTTAATTTGAGCGAGAGTTGCTCTGTGACTCCCAGCAGCAGATTCAGAAGGATAGAATCTCCCGCAGCTAAATTAATGGTAATATGGGAATTAATTCAAGATCTCGCGCAGTTATCTAAAAAAATTTAAAATTGGGCTCAGATTTGTTGCAGAGAATCCTGGAAAAATATTATGCAGTCTGGCTACCAATCTGTATTTCATTTTAAATTCCACTGACATGCCATGTTTCAAGTATGAACTAAGTCGCCAGTATATTGGCAACTTTAGAGCCTAGAGAGGAGGAATGAGTTAATAAACCTGTAAATAACAATTAGGTACATCACTCATAAAATAGTCTCAAGAGACCATTTTCCACCAGACTGCAGAATATGGAATATTTTTCAATGACTATGCAACAAATCTGAGACCAATTTTAAAAATTGGAGATCTCAGCAGGAGATCATGAATTAATTCCTATGTTACCATTAGGCATCAATTTAGCTGTGGGAGATTTTGAATTAATTCCCATGTTACCATTAATTTAGCTGCGGCCTGTGGGAGATTCTGAATTTGCTGCATAGCAGATTCAGAATCTCACGCAGCTGAATTAATGGTAACATAGGAATTAATTCAAAATCTCCCGCAGTTAAATTAATGCTAACATAGGAATTAATTCATTATCTCTCTCAGATATTTCCAATTTCTAAAATTGGGCTCAGATTTGTCACAGAGAGTTATGGAAAAATGTTCAATTTTCTGCTATCTGGTCAGACAAGACATGAAACCACACTGCCAAGTCTGTATTTGGTACACTAAAATCCCTCTGATTTTTTAAATAGCTATGCTGATAAATGCCACCATAAATTTTCAATAATTTGGCTGATCCACCAACTTTTTTCTTGTTTTTCCACCGAAAACTAATGGTATCATGAAATAAATAGCTTAAAATCCACTGATTTGATAGAATATTTTAATGAAAGGGGGAAAAATTTCACCGACATGTATGTGGAATCTCCCATGAAATACAGATCTTTGGGAGACATTTATCGAAGGAAAAAATGTCTTTGCAAGATCTTTGATATACCTTTTTAATTAATTCCTATGTTTACATTTGATTTTTAGGGACAATTTTGAAAATTCTGATCATTTTGGAGACAGATTTGAAAATCTTTAGGAGACAAATTGTCCTCAAAATAAAATCTTGAGACAGATTTGACACACTATGCAAACTAGACATGAACTATAAGGATGTAAAGTGTAAAGTCTTTACTAGGAATTCAAATTTCTTCTTTAATTTATATTAAAAAATTGGCGACCTGGATCCATTTTCTCTCTTAACTGGCGACTTTTCTGCCACAATTGACCGACAAGTGTGGCAGAGGCTGTGTAATATTTCCGTAGTAACGCCCCCAAGTAAAATAGTGAAGTTAATAAACTCTCCTTTTGTCTTTCGATCCATATGGATATGAATTCCTATCTAATATGATGAAATTTTCATAATTTTTCTCCCAATTAACATTGTAGGTGCCAGACAGTAGAAACTGGTAATGGTATACTGTTTTCCAAGAAATCCTCTATTATGTATAGCTTCTGTTCTCAGTAAAGTTGCTGATAAGTATTTTATATAATTGAGTTTTTATTTCTAAACTGGTTGAGAACCATCTGCATTCATGATTGCTCTTGTACATTTAGTTTTTGAGTAAATATAGAGTTTGTGGGATCGAACTCTGTAATCTCCCGTCTGATGCTTCCTATTTTGTCTCCAAAGATTTTCAAATATGTCTCAAGCTTTTTAATTTGTGTAATCAGATTTATGAAAATATTACTTCTACAAACTGTTAAAAATGGGTGAGATTAATTACACCAATACTCTTGAGTGCGATACACTGCATAAGAATTAAATTGATTAATTCCGAAAATCTCCCTCAGAGATTATTGGAATAATGTTCCATATTCTTCTTATATGTTTGGCGTTGGTTGATGTTTCAGTTTTTTGAAAAGGTAGTGTCTGTGGCGATTTTGGTTACCAATAAAGACTGGCTGGGAAGAATGTTCATGGTCTGGTTCCTCTGATACAAGATTTATAAGTGAAATTTTCAATAGTGTAGCTCATCAACTCTGTCTCTCCAACTGTCTTCTAAAAAAGTCAAATTTCTCCCCGACATTCTGATATGACTCCTCTGCAGAAAATGGGGCCATTTCCCAATAATCTCTTCAAACTAAAGAACCCAAGTTTGAAAAAATGAGATCTTGGGAGAAGTTTTTTTGTTAATTCCTATGTTACCTTTAATTTAGCAGAGAGAGAGTCTGAAAGCAAATCTGAAAAGTTTGATGGGAATAAAGGATTTATCCCGGATCTAATTCTTATTCAATTCTTATACTCCCATGTTATTTGTTCGACCGAAATCGGATTCAAAGAATCACTAAAATGGAGCTATTCTAGGTATTTTGTAAATGGTATGTATAGTCATATCCCCTTTCCAATCTCCCCAAGTGTATGGGGCTTTAGTCATCATATATTAAAAGTCACTGGTTTTTTGTGCACCAAATACAGGCTGGCAAGGTATTTGATCATCCAGCTAGTTTTTAGAAATTATTTATTTGGTCAAATGTGTATATAAAATTAATATTACTGAAAATTTAGAAAATGAAGATGTTCAATAATTTTTTTTCTATGTTGATTCATAAATACTATAAAGTAGAATCACATTTAATGATTGATGATTATGTAAATTTATTAAATGCATATCAATAGAATTTTGGTACAATGCTTTTTTTAAGATTTCCATTAAAAACAATGTTGACACTACTTTTTCCATATATAGAGTAGCTAACTATAGAGTAACCTTTTTATATCAATCAGGATGTCAGTAAAATGATTCTGTATTATAGCAAGTGTCAATAAAATGAGTGTATTATAGCAAGTGAGCAAGTGTCAATAAAATGAGTGTATTATAGCAAGTGAGCAAGTGTCAATAAAATGAGTGTATTATAGCAAGTGAGCAAGTGTCAATAAAATGAGTGTATTATAGCAAGTGAGCAAGTGTCAATAAAATGAGTGTATTATAGCAAGTGAGCAAGTGTCAATAAAATGAGTGTGTATTATAGCAAGTGAGCAAGTGTCAATAAAATGAGTGTATTATAGCAAGTGAGCAAGTGTCAATAAAATGAGTGTGTATTATAGCGAGTGAGCAAGTGTGAATAAAATGAGTGTGTATTATAGCATGTGAGCAAGTGTGAATAAAATGAGTGTATTATAGCATGAGAGCAAGTGTCAACAAAATGAGTGTGTATTATTGCAAGTGAGCAAGTGTCAATAAAATGAGTGTGTATTATAGCATGAGAGCAAGTGTCAACAAAATGAGTGTGTATTATTGCAAGTGAGCAAGTGTCAATAAAATGAGTGTGTATTATTGCAAGTGAGCAAGTGTCAATAAAATGAGTGTGTATTATTGCAAGTGAGCAAGTGTCAATAAAATGAGTGTATTATTGCAAGTGTCAGGAAAATGAGTGCGTTAATACAGTATTTTAGCAAGTGAGCAAGTGTCAGTAAAATGTGTGTGTATTATAGCAAGTGAGCAAGTGTCAGTAAAATGAGTGTGTATTATAGCAAGTCAGCAAGTGTCAGTAAAATGTGTGTGTATTATAGCTAGTGAGCAAGTGTCAATAAAATGTGTGTGTATTATAGCAAGTGAGCAAGTGTCAATAAAATGAGTGTGTATTATAGCAAGTGAGCAAGTGTGAATAAAATGAATGTGTATTATTGCAAGTGAGCAAGTGTCAATAAAATGAGTGTGTATTATAGCAAGTGAGCAAGTGTGAATAAAATGAATGTGTATTATTGCAAGTGAGCAAGTGTCAATAAAATGAGTGCATTATAGCAAGTGAGCAAGTGTCAGTAAAATGAGTGTGTATTATAGCAAGTCAGCAAGTGTCAGTAAAATGAGTTTGTATTATAGCAAGTGTCAGTTAACTGAGTTTGTATTATAGCAAGTGTCAGTAAACTGAGTTTGTATTATAGCAAGTGTCAGTAATATGAGTTTGTATTATAGCAAGTGTCGGTAATAAGAGTTTGTATTATAGCAAATGTCACTAAAATGAGTTTGTATTATAGCAAGTGTCAGTTATATGAGTTTGTATTATAGCAAGTGTCAATAAAATGAGTTTGTATTATAGCAAGTCAGCAAGTGTCAGTAAAATGAGTGTGTATTATAGCAAGTGTCAGTAAAATGAGTTTGTATTATAGCAAGTGAGCAAGTGTCAGTAAAATGAGTATGTATTATAGCTAGTGTCAATAAAATGAGTTTGTATTATAGCAAGTCAGCAAGTGTCAGTAAAATGAGTGTGTATTATAGCAAGTGTCAGTAAAATGAGTTTGTATTATAGCAAGTGAGCAAGTGTCAGTAAAATGAGTGTGTATTATAGCAAGTGTCAGTAAAATGAGTTTGTATTATAGCAAGTGAGCAAGTGTCAGTAAAATGAGTATGTATTATAGCAAGTGTCAGTAAAATGAGTTTGTATTATAGCAAGTGAGCAAGTGTCAGTAAAATGAGTGTGTATTATAGCAAGTGTCAGTAAAATGAGTGTGTATTATAGCAAGTGTCAGTAAAATGAGTGTGTATTATAGCAAGTGTCAGTAAAATGAGTGTGTATTATAGCTAGTGTCAGTAAAATGAGTGTGTATTATAGCAAGTGAGCAAGTGTCAGTAAAATGAGTGTGTATTATAGCTAGTGTCACTAAAATGAGTTTGTATTATAGCAAGTGTCATTAAAATGAGTTTGTATTATAGCAAGTGTCAGTAAAATGAATTTGTATTATAGCAAGTGTCAGTAAAATGAGTTTGTATTATAGCAAGTGTCAGTAAAATGAGTTTGTATCATAACAAGTGTCAGTTATATGAGTTTGTATTATAGCAAGTGTCACTAAAATGAGTGTGTATTATTATTACATATAGTTTATATTGACGAAAGTAAACATAAATCTGACTGAATTTCTTAATTTTCATATTGATCTACCTATTATTTCATAGATAAACATGTTATTTTTTGTTTTCATTGGGTGCATTTAGTTTCACTTTTTCATATCTATATTTTCTTATGGTATTTAGATACATAATCGTAGCTACCTGTGACACGTAAATTATTGATGTTCTGATCTTCAATTAGTTCATTCAGATCACTTATAATTAAATTTTATTATCATTTGATTGCTTTTCTTCATGTAGCTAGTGGATATATCTGCAACTTTTAAAATCTGAGAAATTTCTTATTATAAATAATTGTAATATTTCAATCTATGATATTTGTTATTTTTTTCTCATTTATGATAATTGTACATAAATTTAATTTGTGATCCAAAGTGAATGAGAATATTGATTTTCTAGTTAATATATTCAAAAATATATCCATTCATTTTCAAGGACTCCTGTCTCGACACTATATTGTGAAGAATTAATTCAAATGTTTGTGTGATGAATCCATATAAATTTGGAGGTCTTCATCAATTTATATTTCAAATGGTCCATTACAAAGTATCTCAATTTTCTTTTCTGTTCTGAATTAAATTATATTTTTTTCTTTAGTTTCTTTAGAAGTTATTGATAGCAGAAATTCTTGCTTAACTCACAGTTGATCAATTGCCACACAATAACCTGGTTTGTCTGTAGCTAATTGCTCAAACTTACAGTTGACAACATGTCCTGATTTGTTTGTAGCTAATTGCTCAAACTTACAGTTGACAACATGTCCTGATTTGTTTGTAGCTAATTGCTCTTACTCACAGTTGACAACATGTCCTGATTTGTTTGTAGCTAATTGCTCTAACTTACAGTTGACAACATGTCCTGATTTGTCTGTAGCTAATTGCTCAAACTTACAGTTGACAACATGTCCTGATTTGTTTGTAGCTAATTGCTCTTACTCACAGTTGACAACATGTCTTGGTTTGTCTGTAGCTAATTGCTCTTACAGTTGACAACATGTCCTGATTTGTTTGTAGCTAATTGCTCTTACTTACAGTTGACATGTCCTGATTTGTTTGTAGCTAATTGCTCTAACTTACAGTTGACAACATGTCCTGATTTGTCTGTAGCTAATTGCTCTAACTTACAGTTGATAACATGTCCTGATTTGTCTGTAGCTAATTGCTCAAACTTACAGTTGACAACATGTCCTGATTTGTTTGTAGCTAATTGCTCTTACTCACAGTTGACAACATGTCTTGGTTTGTCTGTAGCTAATTGCTCTTACAGTTGACAACATGTCCTGATTTGTTTGTAGCTAATTGCTCTTACTTACAGTTGACATGTCCTGATTTGTTTGTAGCTAATTGCTCTAACTTACAGTTGACAACATGTCCTGATTTGTCTGTAGCTAATTGCTCTTACTTACAGTTGACAACATGTCCTGATTTGTTTGTAGCTAATTGCTCTTACTCACAGTTGACAACATGTCCTGATTTGTCTGTAGCTAATTGCTCAAACTTACAGTTGACAACATGTCCTGATTTGTTTGTAGCTAATTGCTCTTACTCACAGTTGATAACATGTCTTGGTTTGTCTGTAGCTAATTGCTCTTAACGTTGACAACATGTCCTGATTTGTTTGTAGCTAATTGCTCTAACTTACAGTTGACAACATGTCCTGATTTGTCTGTAGCTAATTGTTCTTACTTACAGTTGACATGTCCTGATTTGTTTGTAGCTAATTGCTCTAACTTACAGTTGACAACATGTCCTGATTTGTCTGTAGCTAATTGCTCTTACTTACAGTTGACAACATGTCCTGATTTGTTTGTAGCTAATTGCTCTAACTTACAGTTGACAACATGTCCTGATTTGTTTGTAGCTAATTGCTCTTACTTACAGTTGACAACATGTCCTGATTTGTCTGTAGCTAATTGCTCTAACTTACAGTTGACAACATGTCCTGATTTGTCTGTAGCTAATTGCTCTTACTTACAGTTGACAACATGTCCTGATTTGTCTGTAGCTAATTGCTCTTACTTACAGTTGACAACATGTCCTGATTTGTTTGTAGCTAATTGCTCTTACTTACAGTTGACAACATGTCCTGATTTGTCTGTAGCTAATTGCTCTTACTTACAGTTGACAACATGTCCTGATTTGTCTGTAGCTAATTGCTCTTACTTACAGTTGACATGTCCTGATTTGTTTGTAGCTAATTGCTCTAACTCACAGTTGACAACATGTCCTGATTTGTCTGTAGCTAATTGCTCTTACTTACAGTTGACAACATGTTCTAATTTGTTTGTAGCTAATTGCTCTAACTTACAGTTGACAACATGTCCTGATTTGTTTGTAGCTAATTGCTCTTACTTACAGTTGACAACATGTCCTGATTTGTCTGTAGCTAATTGCTCAAACTTACAGTTGACAACATGTCCTGATTTGTCTGTAGCTAATTGCTCTTACTTACAGTTGACAACATGTCCTGATTTGTCTGTAGCTAATTGCTCTTACTTACAGTTGACAACATGTCCTGATTTGTTTGTAGCTAATTGCTCTTACTTACAGTTGACAACATGTCCTGATTTGTCTGTAGCTAATTGCTCTTACTTACAGTTGACAACATGTCCTGATTTGTCTGTAGCTAATTGCTCTAACTTACAGTTGACAACATGTCCTGATTTGTCTGTAGCTAATTGCTCTAACTTACAGTTGACAACATGTCCTGATTTGTCTGTAGCTAATTGCTCTAACTTACAGTTGAAAACATGTCCTGATTTGTCTGTAGCTAATTGCTCTTACTTACAGTCGACAACATATCCTGATTTGTTTGTAGCTAATTGCTCAAACTTACAGTTGACAACATGTCCTGATTTGTCTGTAGCTAATTGCTCGAACTTTCAGTTAACAACATGTCCTGCTTTGTTTGTAGCTAATTGCTCAAACTTACAGTTGACAACATGTCCTGATTTGTCTGTAGCTAATTGCTCTTACTTACAGTTGATAACATGTCCTGATTTGTCTGTAGCTAATTGCTCTAACTTACAGTTGAAAACATGTCCTGATTTGTCTGTAGCTAATTGCTCTTACTTACAGTTGACAACATGTCCTGATTTGTCTGTAGCTAATTGCTCTTACTTACAGTTGACAACATGTCCTGATTTGTCTGTAGCTAATTGCTCAAACTTACAGTTGACAACATGTCCTGATTTGTCTGTCAGACTGTAAGAACAATTAGCTACAGACAAACCAAGACATGTTGTCAACTGTAAGTAAGAGCAATTAGCTACAGACAAATCAGGATATGGTGTCAACTGTTAGTTAGAGCAATTAGCTACAAACAAATCAGGACATGTTGTTAACTATAAGAGCAATTAGCTACAGACAAACCAAGACATGTTGTCAACTGTGAGTAAGAGCAATTAGCTACAAAAAAATCAGAACATGTTGTCAACTGTAAGTTTGAGCAATTAGCTACAGACAAATCAGGACATGTTGTCAACTGTAAGTAAGAGCAATTAGCTACAAACAAATCAGGACATGTTGTCAACTGTAAGTAAGAGCAATTAGCTACAGAGAAATCAGGACATGTTGCCAACTGTAAGTTAGAGCAATTAGCTACAAACAAATCTGGACATGTCAACTGTAAGTTAGAGCAATTAGCCTTAAACAAATCAGGACATGTTGTCAACTGTAAGTTAGAGAGCAATTAGCTACAGACAAACCAAGACATGTTGTCAACTGTAAGAGCAATTAGCTACAAACAAATCAGGACATGTTGTCAACTGTAAGTTTGAGCAATTAGCTACAGACAAATCAGAACATGTTGTCAACTGTAAGTTAGAGAGCAATTAGCTACAAACAAAGCAGGATATTTGTCAGCTGTGAGTTAGAGCAATTAGCTACAGACAAACCAGGTTATTGTGTGGCAATTGATCAACTGTGAGTTTAGCAAGAAATTCTGCTATCAATAACTTCTAAAGAAAAATATATAATTTAATTCAGAACAGAACAGAAAATTGAGATACTTTGTAATGGACCATTTGAAATATAAATTGATGAAGACCTCCAAATTTATATGGATTCATCACACAATCATTTGAATTAATTCTTCACAATATAGTGTCGAGACAGGAGTCCTTGAAAGTGAAAGGATATATTTTTGAATATGTTAACTAGGAAATCAATATTCTCATTCACTTTGGATCACAAATTAAATTTATGTACAATTATCATAAATGAGAAAAAAATAACAAATATCATAGATTGAAATATTACAATTATTTATAATAAGAAATTTCTCAGATTTTAAAAGTTGCAGATATATCCACTACATGAAGAAAAGCAATCAAATGATAATAAAATTTAATTATAAGTGATCTGAATGAACTAATTGAAGATCAGAACATCAATAATTTACGTGTCACAGGTAGCTACGATTATGTATCTAAATACCATAAGAAAATATAGATATGAAAAAGTGAAACTAAATGCACCCAATGAAAACAAAAAATAGCATGTTTATCTATGAAATAATAGGTAGATCAATATGAAAATTAAGAAATTCAGTCAGATTTATGTTTACTTTCGTCAATATAAACTATATGAAATAATAATACAAACTCATATAACTGACACTTGCTATTATACAAACTCATATAACTGGCACTTGTTATGATACAAACTCATTTTAGTGACACTTGCTATAATACAAACTCATTTTACTGACACTTGCTGTAATACAAACTCATTTTACTGACACTTGCTATAATACAAACTCATTTAACTGACACTTGTTAAAATACACACTCATTTAACTGACACTTGTTAAAATACACACTCATTTAACTGACACTTGTTAAAATACACACTCATTTTACTGACACTTACTAAAATACAAACTCATTTTAGTGACACTTGCTATAATACAAACTCATTTTACTGACACTTGCTATAATACAAACTCATTTAACTGACACTTGTTAAAATACACACTCATTTTACTGACACTTACTATAATACAAACTCATTTTAGTGACACTAGCTATAATACAAACTCATTTTAGTGACACTTGCTCACTTGCTATAATACACTCATTTTATTGACACTTGCTCACTTGCTATAATACACACTCATTTTATTGACACTTGCTCACTTGCTATAATACACTCATTTTATTGACACTTGCTCACTTGCTATAATACACACTCATTTTATTGACACTTGCTCACTTGCTATAATACACACTCATTTTATTGACACTTGCTCACTTGCTATAATGCACACTCATTTTATTGACACTTGCTCACTTGCTATAATACACACTCATTTTATTGACACTTGCTCGCTTGCTATAATACACACTCATTTTATTGACACTTGCTCACTTGCTATAATACACACTCATTTTATTGACACTTGCTCACTTGCTATAATACACACTCATTTTATTGACACTTGCTCACTTGCTATAATGCACTCATTTTATTGACACTTGCTCACTTGCAATAATACACACTCATTTTATTCACACTTGCTCACTTGCTATAATGCACTCATTTTATTGACACTTGCTCACTTGCTATAATACACATTCATTTTATTCACACTTGCTCACTTGCTATAATACACACTCCTTTTATTGACACTTGCTCACTTGCTATAATACACACTCATTTTATTGACACTTGCTCACTTGCTATAATACACACTCATTTTATTGACACTTGCTCACTTGCTATAATACACACTCATTTTATTGACACTTGCTCACTTGCTATAATACACACTCATTTTATTGACACTTGCTCACTATCATTAGCTAATTCTACTAGTAGCTAGCTAACAATAAATAAAAATCCTGATACATATGGAAAAAAAATTCATATGTATAATAATAAAAAAAAAGTAAAAAAGTGATGTCAACCTTGTAGCTACCTAAAGTTTATAATAACCATTTAATGAATTTGCATAATCTCTAATCATCAAGTGTGATAATACTTGAAAGTATTTGTGAAGTAGAAGCTCAAGGAACTTTACTTTAACTTCTACTGTAATCAAAGAAGAAAACTTTATAATTCTTTATGATCCAATTTTGATTATGCTGTTATCTACATCTTGTATATCACTCGGTGATATTTAATTATTGAATATTTCCATCTATTTTATTTGCAAATCTAATGATACATTATTAAATGTAAAAGTTCTAGTAGCAATGAATATAATTTTTTTTATGTGTGCAGGTATGGATAAAAGGTACGGGACCAGGAAAAAACCTCGTAAGCTCGACTTACTCTCAGAAGTCAGGAAGAAGAACACAAGACCTGATTTCTTGCGTGTTACTCAATGTGGAGCAAAAGGTATGTTTGAAGAATGAACTTAGCATACATGTTGCTAGGAGATGATTTTTTCACACAATCTTCATGTATATTTCTATGCCTATTTCAGTTGTAGTTAACTAATGAGCTTATTTATTATTGCTTCTAATGTTTCTATGTTTTTATACAAATATATTGCTCGTTTTTTCTGCTTGTAACCTAGGGTATATATATATCAGGGCTGCGGAGTCGGTACATAAAATGTTCGACTCCAACTCCTTCATTTTGAATTTATCAACTCCTACTCCAACTCCTTATAAAGAATTTCTTCGACTCCAACTCCAACAAACAGTTTCACAGTGTATATTTTATAAGCAATATTGAGTCATTTGAATGTTTAAACTAAAAATATTGATTTAATTCATATCTATGACTATGAGCAGTTATTAGTTTTTATAAGATATTAACATGATGAACAACAAATAAAATGGATCTAAATTTTCGTGACTTATATCAATAGCTTGGAGTCGGTACAAATTGTCGACTCCTAACTCCGACTCCACCAAAAAAGCTTTGACTCTGACTCCACAGCCCTGGTATATTTATTAAATGAGGATATTACATACAATAATAGATTATGCGAGTTGTGAGAACTTACTATCAATAAATATTTAGATTTAAAATAATTTATTTTAGAATAACTCAATTTCTTTTATATCCAAAGTTCCCAACAAATTCATCAAAAAAGATAAGCTACCCAGAGCTCTAATTTTTGAGTTTTTTTTTAATGTATTATGATTAGCACTTTTTATTTTCAGGATATGGTGTGATAACGACACAAGATCTTCAAGCAGGGACTTTCGTTCTTTACTACTCAGGAGAGTATACATCTTCTGCATTCAATGACTCAGAAGATGAGTATACGTACGAGATACAAATGCACAATAGAAGATATTTCATTGACGCTAGATATGATCTTGGTTACGCGAAATTTATCAATGACGATAGTCATCACCCAAACTTGAGAGTACAAATTGTCACAGTTGATTCAAAACCAGTACCAAGTTTTATCACACGGATTCCTATCTCTGCAGGAACAGAGCTAACATACAATTATGGACCTGGCCGGTATCCATGGAGAATGAAAGGATGGGTCCCTGGAACACCTTCCACTGGTTGCAGACCAATTTTTTCACCCAAGAAAGAAGCTCAAAGAACTACCTGCCAAAATCCTAACATCTACCGTAAATTGGAGTTTCCTAAATCTCAGAATTGCAAAGGCCAGCTCAGTGACACCATGGAGAATTCAAATTGTGTAGACCCTGTTGGTGACTGCACTGAGCGAGATGACAATTCTTCGGAGCGCGATTGTGATTCTCCAGACCAAGTTGGTGACACCCCTGAGCGAGATGACAATTCTCCAGAGCGCGTTTGTGATTCTCCTGACCAAGTTGGTGACTCCCCTGAGCGAGATGACAATTCTCCAGAGCGCGTTTGTGATTCTCCAGAGCGCTTTTGTGATTCTCCAGACCAAGTTGGTGACTCCCCTGAGCGAGATGACAATTCTCCAGAGCGCGTTTGTGATTCTCCTGACCAAGTTGGTGACTCCCCTGAGCGAGATGACAATTCTCCAGAGCGCGTTTGTGATTCTACAGACCAAGTTGGTGACACCCCTGAGCGAGATGACAATTCTCCAGAGCGCGTTTGTGATTCTCCAGACCAAGTTGGTGACACCACTGAGCGAGATGACAATTCTCCAGAGCGCGATTGTGATTCTCCAAATAGAGATGGTCAGTCCCCAGAAACTGGTGGAAAAGAAACTGAGCAACCTGATTATGTTGAATATGAGTCTGATGAACAGAAAGGTATAACTCTTGATCCAACCACAATGCGAAGTGTATTGGAAGTGGCCTCAGTCACAACATTTCACTGTCAACTATGCCTCAAAGAGGTTGGAAAAGCCCAAATTCTAAGGCATTTGAGGAATTTCCATAAGTGCCACAAGAAGTCTGCCAATTTCTTTTCAACTAATACAAAAAGAACGAAGAGGAGCAGATTGACATGTAACATATGTGGCAAACTTTGCACAACATTAACGCACCACCTGAAGACATTTCATAATATATCAGAAAAAGACGCTTCCGAGTTAATGAAAATCTCAAAGAAAACCAAATTAGATAAAATTGAGATGTCAGATGAGTTTTGGGTTAAGTACAATAAATACGTTAGCTATTGTAGGAAGTCCCTATCAAAGTTTAAAGGTATAAATCGTTTCATGGAAAGCTCTCATTTCAAAAACATAGTAAGGATAGCTAATGTTTTTAATGAAATTGAGACTGACATCGTAGATTTACTGGAAATTTCACCTGACGATACTGAAACTGAGGAATGCCTTGAACTCACGATAGTGGAATTCACTAACTTTCTCTCTAACTCTAACAAATCTCCTGACACAGCGGTTGTTTATTTAAACGATCTGAAAAAATTTATCAGGTATTTCTACAGATTCAACAGAAGAATTCCTCTCATTGACTTTATTGCAAAATTGATATCTGACTGCAAAAAAGCAAGAAAAGGAAAGATGAATCTGAATAAATATTTAGATCGTCAGGAATTAGTGGAAAAACTTTCTAATCACTTCAACTGTCCATTAGCAGTAACAATTAGAGATGAGATAGCTAATGTTCAGTGCCCAGCTGAAAATTTAGATGTGCGAAACTATTTAATGGTAAGGCTATTAATAGAAAATATCCAGCGAAGTGGTGCAATATGCCATATGACTATTGAAGAGTTTAATTCGGCTATAAAATCTTCTGACAAGAAAGGACGGAACAAATTTACAATAGTTGTATCTGATCACAAGACTGCATCTATAAATGGCCCAGCAAATATACATGCTTTCGAAGATCTTTATGAACAAATAAAGATCTATGTCAAATTTTTTAGGGCTGCTTCTGATTGCACTTACGTGTTCGTTACAGGAGTAGGAAATGCTGTTAGCAACAGTTGCTCGTGGTCAATCTGTCAAAGGCACTTAAAAAAATGTAACATTGGGCTTGCTCAATTTAATGCTAACTCATGGCGAAGAGCTGGCAACACTGTCATTCAGGAAACTGGCAATGCGAGCCTAATAGAGGCAACTGCACGCCAGCTGACTCACAGCCGTGAGCAGGGCAGAACTACATACTACAACGATGTCAGTGCAGTGAAGTCGTCTCGAGACCATAGTGAAATACTTGAGGCAATATTTACAGAGCCAGATATCTCCAAAAGTTCTCAACATTCCCACGTATCTCCAGTCTCTCCAGACGATGAACTACCCAAATCTAAGAAGAGGAGAACAGGAAAGTATGAAAAAATTCCTCTCAATACAGACTCTCCCAAAACGACATCAGAAAGCTCTCCATCAAAACTGGGTAGAAAAAATAGGTATTTCCGAGAGAGTGATAGGAAATTGATAAAAGATAAATTTAGTAATATGATGCGCCAAAATTCAACTGTTAATAAGACATCAGTATTACATGAACTTGACAACAAAACATACAAATTATTAACAGTGGGTAGGACGGTCAAACTTACTAAAAAAGATTTGTCTGGTAGAATTGCGAATTATTTGCTGTCACTGCGACGCAAATATAAGAAGCATTAGGTTGTTAGTTAATTGGTTGAATGGGAAAACTGAGTAACACCATTAAGAATTATGTTTCTCTTGTTGTTTCAAAGTTCTCAGACCTTGTTGTTCATGACTCTCCGTAGCTACACATCCCAATATTAATAATTACATGTAAATTTCACATTGGACTCGAAGGAATAGTCATTCTTGTGTTAAAAGGAATAGTTATTATTGTGATACTGGGAATAGTCATTCTTGTGTTAAAAGGAATAGTCATTATTGTGTTAAAAGGAATAGTCATTATTGTGTTAAAAGGAATAGTCATTATTGTGTTAAAAGGAATAGTCATTATTGTGATACTGGGAATAGTCATTATTGTGTTAAAAGGAATAGTCATTCTTGTGATACTAGGAATAGTCATTATTGTGTTAAAAGGAATAGTCATTCTTGTGATACTAGGAATAGTCATTATTGTGTTAAAAGGAATAGTCATTATTGTGTTAAAAGGAATAGTCATTCTTGTGTTAAAAGGAATAGTCATTATTGTGATAAAAGGAATAGTCATTATTGTGTTAAAAGGAATAGTCATTATTGTGATACTGGGAATAGTCATTCTTGTGTTAAAAGGAATAGTCATTATAGTGTTAAAAGGAATAGTCATTCTTGTGATACTAGGAATAGTCATTATTGTGTTAAAAGGAATAGTCATTCTTGTGTTAAAAGGAATAGTCATTATAGTGTTAAAAGGAATAGTCATTCTTGTGATACTAGGAATAGTCATTATTGTGTTAAAAGGAATAGTCATTATTGTGTTAAAAGGAATAGTCATTCTTGTGTTAAAAGGAATAGTCATTATTGTGTTAAAAGGAATAGTCATTATTGTGTTAAAAGGAATAGTCATTCTTGTGTTAAAAGGAATAGTCATTCTTGTGTTAAAAGGAATAGTCATTATTGTGTTAAAAGGAATAGTCATTCTTGTGTTAAAAGGAATAGTCATTCTTGTGTTTAAAGGAATAGTCATTATTGTGTTAAAAGGAATAGTCATTATTGTGAAACAAGGAATAGTCATTATTGTGAAACAAGGAATAGTCATTCTTGTGAAACAAGGAATAGTCATTCTTGTGATACTAGGAATAGTCATTCTTGTGTTAAAAGGAATAGTCATTATTGTGAAACAAGGAATAATCATTATTGTGAAACAAGGAATCATCATTATTGTGATACAAGGAATAGTCATTATTGTGAAACAAGGAATAGTCATTATTGTAGTTATTACGTTAAATGTTGAAGTCATTATTAAATTACAAGGAATAATTGTTAGTGTTTAAACGAATTGTTACTTAGTATTTCTAAGTTTCTGTTTAATTATTGAAATTAGCTATACGTTCTCGTCTGAATCATTATCACCGATCCACCCCAACCTTCCCATACCCGTTCTTATTTGTTGTGTTTTAGGTTTTTGTTTAGTTGTTTAAACTTTCTTTTGTATCTTTCTTTCTACTTTCCTCTTCCTTCTGCTTTGTTATATCCATGGGTAAGCAGACTGACTGTATATGTATGTCTCTTATCCATGGGTAAGCAGACTGACTGTATATGTATGTCTCTTATCCATGGGTAAGCAGACTGACTGTGTAGGTCTCTTATCCATGGGTAAGCAGACTGACTGCGTAGGTCTCTTATCCATGGGTAAGCAGACTGACTGTGTAGGTCTCTTATCCATGGGTAAGCAGACTGACTGTGTAGGTCTCTCATTCATGGATAGATACCTATCCTTACCATTCATGCGCTTAGTCTACACGATTACCAATAAATAATAATTAGTCGAATTCATCATTTCTTGCTGAATAATTTTGAATTCACCGCATTTTGTGATGTATTTATTTTCTGTTTCTAATTCAAAGAATTCACAAAGCACAAGTCTTTTATCAAATTAAATGCATCGATATAAGAATGAAGTTAAGAGCATAATTGCTAGTTCATGTGAGACTCAACTCGCAACGCATTTGTAAGGTTCCTATTACTTTTCAGACTAATTAAATAATATCCCTCCTGAATTTCGTGTTTCTTTTCCAACTTATTACAATTGGAATGCATATAGTATTATCATAATATCAATTGGCTAATCAGAGAACTATTTCTTTGTTTCCTTTGTTAAATTATTTTAGTTAGCTACTGTCCATTTTGAAAAAGATTTACATAGCTACTTGTTTTTGCTTTCATCTAAACAAAAGCCGACTTTTGATTCATTTGAATTCTAATTTACAGGTAGCTAATTGAAGATGAGAAAAATTTCATAGCCAGATTTCTTACAGGGAAGAGTGTGAATTGTGTTACAAGTAAGAGTGTGAATTGTGTTACAAGTAAGAGTGTGAATTGTGTTACTAGTAAGAGTGTGAATTGTGTTACAAGTAAGAGTGTGAATTGTGTTACAAGTAAGAGTGTGAATTGTGTTACTAGTAAGAGTGTGAATTGTGTTACAAGTAAGAGTGTGAATTGTGTTACAAGTAAGAGTGTGTATTGTGTTACTAGTAAGAGTGTGAATTGTGTTACAAGTAAGAGTGTGAATTGTGTTACAAGTAAGAGTGTGAATTGTGTTACAAGTAAGAGTGTGAATTGTGTTACAAGTAAGAGTGTGAATTGTGTTACAAGTAAGAGTGTGTATTGTGTTACAACTAATAGTGTGAATTGTGTTACAAGTAAGAGTGTGTATTGTGTTACAAGTAAGAGTGTGAATTGTGTTACTAGTAAGAGTGTGAATTGTGTTACAAGTAAGAGTGTGAATTGTGTTACAAGTAAGAGTGTGAATTGTGTTACAAGTAAGAGTGTGAATTGTGTTACAAGTAAGAGTGTGAATTGTGTTACAAGTAAGAGTGTGTATTGTGTTACAACTAATAGTGTGAATTGTGTTACAAGTAAGAGTGTGTATTGTGTTACAACTAATAGTGTGAATTGTGTTACAAGTAAGAGTTTGAATTGTGTTACAAGTAAGAGTGTGAATTGTGTTACAAGTAAGAGTGTGTATTGTGTTACAACTAATAGTGTGAATTGTGTTACAAGTAAGAGTTTGAATTGTGTTACAAGTAAGAGTGTGAATTGTGTTACAAGTAAGAGTGTGAATTGTGTTACAAGTAAGAGTGTGAATTGTGTTACAAGTAAGAGTGTGTATTGTGTTACAACTAATAGTGTGAATTGTGTTACAAGTAAGAGTGTGAATTGTGTTACAAGTAAGAGTGTGAATTGTGTTACAAGTAAGAGTGTGAATTGTGTTACAAGTAAGAGTGTGAATTGTGTTACAAGTAAGAGTGTGTATTGTGTTACAACTAATAGTGTGAATTGTGTTACAAGTAAGAGTGTGTATTGTGTTACAAGTAAGAGTGTGAATTGTGTTACTAGTAAGAGTGTGAATTGTGTTACAAGTAAGAGTG
Organism: Caprella mutica; assembly: GCA_947561585.1. Lineage (NCBI taxonomy): Eukaryota > Metazoa > Arthropoda > Malacostraca > Amphipoda > Caprellidae > Caprella > Caprella mutica. The sequence continues at coordinate 86,241 of CANNZV010000587.1, forward strand.
TGAATTGTGTTACAAGTAAGAGTGTGAATTGTGTTACAAGTAAGAGTGTGAATTGTGTTACAAGTAAGAGTGTGAATTGTGTTACAAGTAAGAGTGTGAATTGTGTTACAAGTAAGAGTGTGAATTGTGTTACAAGTAAGAGTGTGAATTGTGTTACAAGTAAGAGTGTGAATTGTGTTACAAGTAAGAGTGTGTATTGTGTTACAACTAATAGTGTGAATTGTGTTACAAGTAAGAGTGTGTATTGTGTTACAACTAATAGTGTGAATTGTGTTACAAGTAAGAGTTTGAATTGTGTTACAAGTAAGAGTGTGAATTGTGTTACTAGTAAGAGTGTGAATTGTGTTACAAGTAAGAGTGTGAATTGTGTTACTAGTAAGAGTGTGAATTGTGTTACAAGTAAGAGTGTGAATTGTGTTACAAGTAAGAGTGTGAATTGTGTTACAAGTAAGAGTGTGAATTGTGTTACTAGTAAGAGTGTGAATTGTGTTACAAGTAAGAGTGTGAATTGTGTTACAAGTAAGAGTGTGTATTGTGTTACAACTAATAGTGTGAATTGTGTTACAAGTAAGAGTGTGTATTGTGTTACAACTAATAGTGTGAATTGTGTTACAACTAATAGTGTGAATTGTGTTACAAGTAAGAGTGTGAATTGTGTTACTAGTAAGAGTGTGAATTGTGTTACAAGTAAGAGTGTGAATTGTGTTACAAGTAAGAGTGTGAATTGTGTTACAAGTAAGAGTGTGAATTGTGTTACAAGTAAGAGTGTGAATTGTGTTACAACTAATAGTGTGAATTGTGTTACAAGTAAGAGTGTGAATTGTGTTACAAGTAAGAATGTGAATTGTGTTACAAGTAAGAGTGTGAATTGTGTTACAAGTAAGAGTGTGAATTGTGTTACAAGTAAGAGTGTGTATTGTGTTACAAGTAAGAGTGTGAATTGTGTTACAAGTAAGAGTGTGAATTGTGTTACTAGTAAGAGTGTGAATTGTGTTACTAGTAAGAGTGTGAATTGTGTTACAAGTAAGAGTGTGAATTGTGTTACAAGTAAGAGTGTGAATTGTGTTACAAGTAAGAGTGTGAATTGTGTTACAAGTAAGAGTGTGTATTGTGTTACAAGTAAGAGTGTGAATTGTGTTACAAGTAAGAGTGTGAATTGTGTTACAAGTAAGAGTGTGAATTGTGTTACAAGTAAGAGTGTGAATTGTGTTACAAGTAAGAGTGTGAATTGTGTTACAAGTAAGAGTGTGAATTGTGTTACAAGTAAGAGTGTGAATTGTGTTACAAGTAAGAGTGTGAATTGTGTTACAAGTAAGAGTGTGAATTGTGTTACAAGTAAGAGTGTGAATTGTGTTACTAGTAAGAGTGTGAATTGTGTTACTAGTAAGAGTGTGTATTGAGTTACTAGTGTGCTAGTTAAATAGGAGCGAGTACTTGTGTAATCACACACCAGGTGATGCTGGTGACCTAGGGAGGGGTTGTACGTATGCCAACCACGTAGAGATTGAAAAGGTCAACCAACTAACTCTTTGGAGAGATTCATTTTTGAGAGCAACACATTGAGATCTTCCATGTCAAGATCATGAGCGTCAAATTTGTGAGTTTCATTTTTGATAGCAACACCAATATTGAGATCTTCCATGTCAAGATCATGAGTGTCAAATTTGTGAGCTTAGAATTCAAGCCGTGTCAAAATCATGAGTGTCAATTTTTTGAGTGTCAAATTTGTGAGTTTTATTTTTGATAGCAACACACATAAAGATCTTCCATGTCAAGATCATGAGTGTCAATTTTGTGAGTGTCAAATTTGTGAGCTTAGAATTCTAGCAGTGTCAAAATTGTGAGTGTCAATTTTATGAGTGTTAACTAACCTACCGTTATATAACAATCATTTGTTTTGTATCTAAAAACCGGTTTTTGTGTTCTCTTGCAAATATTTTTAACAATTAAAAATGAAACAAAATCGTTATTAAGCTGTTGTACTGCCTTAAATACAGATTCACCTGTAATATTCACGCTACATAGATAATTGAATGTTAACAGTTTATTAACTAGCCCATCATCATTGAATGTTTTAATATGAATATTTATATAGAATTCAGGATCGTATTTTTTTATGCAGTGATAGTTGGGTGCGAACGAAATATTAGATAAAGCAACAACATAGTCATCAGACAATAATAAATTCGGTGTTATTTTATTTGTAAACCCCGAAGCTTTATTGTTACTGTATATGTTTTTATTTTCCTTACTGGAGAGATAAACGAGAAAGTCTTCGTGTGACATCGTGGGACTGGGTACTGTAGATTTTATTCATGAACACAGGGTTATATTAAAACAATGGAACTCAACAATTATAAAAATTTATATACAAGGAATCATATTTATTTACATGAATATACATTTAATTACATTTATTTACTTGAATATACATATACAAAAAAGACTATACATTTATTTACATGTGCAAAACAATTCACTATACACCAAAAACCAGCCTACCCGGTTTAGATCGTTTTGCGGTTAAGTCCAGAGTGTGTAACACAGGTAAATGTTCATGCTGAGATAACAGCTTGCTATTAGGTATTGTGTGTGGTGTGGTACAATCGCTCTCAGGAATATCAGGGTGTCCAAAGGCAAGAGAGAATGTATTATTCTTCCAATACCTTTTCGTGTCAATTTTGGATAATGCTCTTTTTGAATTTGTTACCGTAAATAGTTTATAATTCTTTTTCCTGATATTAACACATTCAACGGATTTACATTTACTTTGTGTGTTATTTTGTATTTCCACATATAGTTCATGTTTCAACTCCTTTTGTTTACACCTGTTAATTCCCTTTACAGCTTGCTTGGAAGTATTATTACTTGTCATAATACTATAGACTTTCGGTTGGAGAAAAACACTTTCCTGTATGTCATCATATGTAACCTCATTTTTTAATTTTCCTAGTTGTGATTTATATTTATCTGAGTGTAATTTGTGGTTTACTGGATAATTACTTAAGTCTAAATGTTTGTTTAGCGGTTCACTATTGAAATGATCTGAGATTAAAAATGAGTTGGAGCTTATAAAATAAGAATCTGTATCAGTATACATTAATCTTATTTTATCCCCAAATTGTGTTTTTAATACAAAGTAATAAAAATTGTATAAATAGAATTTGCTATGTTCCAGAATAAACCAGCCAATGTAAAGAGGACTATTCATTTTAATGTTATCTGAAAAAAAACTTCATTATTACACTTTGCTCTGTAATAGGGATAACTTCCTTAAGTAAAGGGTTCTGAACATGTCTCTGAAACATTTCCTTTGATGATATTAATTTCGTGTCTATTTGGTTCTTGCGTGCATTGAATAATAATTTTCCGAATACTGAGTTATTCATTAACTTCCATACAGCTTTTTCATAGGAATTCTTTGAGTTTTTTCGAAGATTAATATTTTTGTTAATAAAATCACGGAAACAAGCACTTTGTTTGAACTCTAATATTTTATGTATTTTGGTGATCTTTATACCTAATTTTACATATATTTGTAATAGTTTAATAGAAATGAGATATTCTTTCTGGGGGAAATGTGTACCTGTAAGTTTTTTTGTAAGATAAGACCCTGTTAAGTTGAGCCTGTCAAATAGCTCCTTTGTGTATGGTGACATGTGATTAATATGTGGTTTAAATTGATTTAACCCGAGAGGGAGTTCATCTGTGGCTTTTTTTACATCGTCTGGAATTTCAAAATCAATCAATAAACTATAAGTGTGTTCACCATCAAGATTAACACTGGCTATATCGAAATTATCTATTTCAGTTTGTGTGAGTTTTCGTAACTCACCTGTAGGTAACTTATCAAACATAACAGTTGCATATAAGCTGTTAAAATCAAGAAATAAACCTTCAGATAATTCCTCATCTGGGTTATAGGTTGGTAATGAAGGGTTGTTAAATTTCTTGTAACATTCATTTACGACTGTGAACCCCCCACGAACGTTGGTTTCAAATAGGGTTAAATCTTCCACATTATATAAAAGATCAAAATTTGTTTTTGAACTATAAAGAGCACAACTAATCGCTAATGATGGAAGTGTCATGAAATGTGCTGCATCTAACTCATGTTCCTTAAAAACAATGTTTCTAAACTTTAGGAATACTTCCGCAAGTAGAAGAATATCACATTGAAGGTACAACTTCATGTAATCCTCGATTGTTTTACACTGACTTTCAACAAACAGTGACTGAGCAAATTTATAGTCTTCAGTAGAAACATTGGAATCTCGAAGATGGGAAAAAAATTCTCTGTGGTCAGGTAATTTGGTTTCCTGAAGTTTAGATACGCAGTCTATATATTGGTACGGGTAAACACCCTTCCTCAAACTCCACTCTATTGTTTTTTTTGAATACCCGCTTTTCGTTAACTCTGAATTAAAAAGATTAAATTTGTGTGAAAAATCTTTTAAATCCTCAGTGAGACCATCTAAACTTTTCTGAAGAAAGCTCATACTGTCAATGAATCGAAGTTTAACATCATTATATGAAAAAGCGATTTGAACGATGTTTTGCCCTTCTTTACTGATTATATGTGTTGAGTATTCTTTATTAGTTAAACCCTGAAGAACAAATGATGAATCGTATTTAGAAAAGTTGTGACTAATAACAGCTAATTCATATCTTTTCTTTGAGATACGAACGTTGCATGACCAACACAATGTTGCTACATAATTTCCTTTCACAACTTCACTACCGTTCATAATAACTTCAATATCCCAGCCATGATGACAATGTTTGTCCAGATTGTCAATAAATGTTCTATTACAAATTTCACAAATGTCAGTGTCTTTGTGTTTAGTAATGTCTTTCTCTGTCATTACTATTTTTCTTTGCCATGTTTTTTCGTAATCTGTCATAAGCTTAATGTAATCGTCTGCAATACAGTCAATTATCCTACTGGCATCACCGGTTGTTTCGAGCCCCGATGCAACTACACTATCATCACCTGAATCTACTATAATATAACCAAAAGAACAAAGAGAGTGTTCATGCAATGTTTTATCATTGCTGGATTTCTTTAATGCAGCTTCGCAATCTAAAAAGGCTACGTATTTGTTCTTTTCAAGAGCACCAAATGATTTAAACTTGTATTTTTCATCACATTCGGGTAATTTTATGTTTTGCAAGTATTGAAATTTTCTACATTGAAGCTCATGCTGGTGGAAATCAGTCTTAACCAAATTTAAACAAAATGAACAGTATTTATTTGTGGGTTGAACTTTATTCCTTTTTCTAGCTAAATGAATAAATTTTTGTATGTCCGTAATCAAAACTACGTGATCATCAAAAGTGCAAAGATATATAGTATCCAGACTTTGATCGTTTGTACTTTTACGTATTATATTAATCGAATATTTACCGTTTTCTTGCTTGAGATGATATAACATTATATTATGCTTGACTGCTTTTTCAATTTTATCAAAATCTTCAATTGTAACAGTTTCATTGCTTTTAACAGGAAATTCGAAATATTTTCCTATTTTTTTTTCATATTGTCTCTTATCTGTGCGATGGTAACCTGTTGTGGGTAATGTCCAATCTCTCATCATAAAATGTGCTATGATACTAAACTGTACACAATTAAAATCTGTATTAATGTTTAATAATGAATGAGAGCCTGGTAACTTTTTAGGTGTCTCCACATATTTCCCGTAACGTTTGAGCTCTCTATCTGTAGTAAATACTGTAATATTTGCATTTTTAATTCGTTTAAGACCCCAACCACTGCCTACTGTAATAGAATTCTCGATATTATTTTTTAAATTAAATATCCAGTGTTCAATCATATTTGTGTATGTATCTATTTTTAAATCACATTTTGGAATGTAAGAATAATGTTCACACAGGTCTGTTTCACCTGTCTCCAACATTCGCTCTAAATCTGATGAAAAGGTAATTTGAATTCTGGTATGGAAATTTTCAATAACTCCTGCCTCTGTGAGTAGTGCAGATATGTTTTCTGTCAGGTACGCACCCAAATTTTCAGGTAATTGAAATGAAGGATTAAATGTGATTGTCGACCTAATAACTCTTTTCTCAAATGATGATGTGGTGTTTGTTAAGGTGTGTGTGCGAATAGGTATCTGAGGTATATCTATATGGGGGTACTCATCATTATTATCACCAGCACCACCACCACCACCACCCCCTTTAGCTCTAATAAATGCAATGGATTCTCCTGGCTAATCCTCACCATCCTGGCTCTTCACACTTGCGTTAGAAAAATTGCTGCAATTTTTCTAACGAAGTGTGAAGAGCTCCGTTAAAATTAATTGCATTTAAACGATTTACCATGAGCATTATTTCTAACGTGGCGTTGAGAAACGCAAGTATGAAGCGGGCCTAAGGGTACGGTTACTATGTATGCGTATTCGAGCGATTTTACGCACTTACGATATCGTCAGAACTGATCGTCAGTGCGAGGTAGTTACACTGTACGCAATTTTTGATCGTCAGTATGTTTCTGCTCAATTAATTTCGGGGTCTAAACTATGTTTATTTGAGATAATGTTCGGGAGGAATTAAAATCCTATCTGTGTGTCTTCGAATTAATAGACGCGACGCTAATTTTTTTTAGCGTCGCCTCTACTTTTTTTTCACTGCAAGCAATTTTTGAAATACCGAAATAGAAAAATAAGAAGAGTATTTATTATATAACTATTAGGAATTAAAGATATTCAATTTTATTGAGAAAAAAAATGTACACAGTTACAACTAATTCAAGTCTTTATAGAAACAAATATATATTATATATAATTAAATAATATATGTATCATTCCTGATAGTATCAAATAATGTATTTCCAAAACGCATGGGTAAACAGTAACATCAATCGAAAGTTTAAGAGAATTATAAACACAAATGACCGAATCTGTCGCTAGTCGCATGAAAAAATCAAACTCATTTGAATGCTGAAGTTGTTCTGACCACTTCCTACGTATTCTGACGACTGAATCGCTCCCACTGTAACCACTCTCATTGGAAAGTATGAATTTGATTTTTTTTTTAAATCTTGCAGGATTTAACTTCAAGATATTTTATTTGCCAGGTAGCGATAACACTGCTGCAGATCATCTCTGCCGACCGTATGTTGAAGGAACTAGATCCGATCAGATGAAGAAAGGTTAAATGGATAAAATGGGTAAGCTTCCCCTGGGAATTGATACCCATGTGCTTATCAAAGGGGGAGGGGATTCTTTGATTGAATCCTTACACCATCTCTCAGAAATTAACAAATTAGTTTTGAAACGCCAGCCGTGTGATAATACTTGTCAACTGAGAAATTTGGTGGGTGAATTAATGAAAAATTGTGAATTATACGGGTTGAAAGTTAATGAAGAAATGAGGAAAAATTGAAATTAATGCAATTTGAGGGACAGCTGCCAAGTTGTGATGTTATCCGGGCTGTCGGTATGGTATTTGGTTGTAGATTATTGGTGCATATCTCGCCAGAGCGACCTATCTGGTTCCTCCCACCCAATTTGGTCGTCGGAAAGGAAGAGACATACCCTAATCTTAATCTTCAATGCCTTGCAGGAATTCATTTTAATCCAGCATTTGCTACTAATGAATATTCTTGACCTGCATGCTTTTCAGATACTGTTAGCGAGCCAACCGAATGCAATTACTGTGGTCAGGAGGACGTAATAAATGATGTCCTTGTGAGTACTAATGATGAGAGCGTTAACTCGGAGATGTGGTGCCAAATACATTGTAAAACTCATGTTTCTTCGGTTATGATGAAAATTGAAGATTTAGATTCCTGTGTATTGCTAGATAGTGGTGCTGAGATTAATTGTATAAATGAACGTACTTTTAAAGATTTAAATTTAGAGCTTGATCGAATTGAGTTGATCAAGGTGAGTGGGACTGGTAATTCACTTGTTGAAGCCAAAGGTACAGTAAACTTACCAGTGTTTATAAGTGGAATGATATCTCCTGTAATTGTTAAAACCGTTGTGCTGAAGGATGAAGTCCTCCCTGCATGTATTATCCTTGGGGCAGGATTCATTAGTAGAGTGATCTCAGTATGAATTACGCAACGAAATCTTATTGCTTTGGTGGGTTGTTGACCAGGCGTTTTTTCGGAGAAACCACAGATAGATGTAGAGAATAGCCTGTTAATATCTTCTCCTCCTCATAACTATTCTGGCCTTGTTCACGAGCAAAGTGAGGGAAGAGGCATACGGCTCTCCGGTATCAAATTTAGAAGATTTGCAACTATTGTTAGTCTCAGTTGAAGAAATTAAATCTGTCCAAAAATGTTCTAGTTTGAGACCGGTCAGGAAATTGGTAGAATCACATAGCGAAGTATGGCCCAATTCAGTCTCCAGATTCAAAAGACATAGAAAAGAACTATTCATTTCAGAGGATGGAATACTGCTACATGGAAGATAATATGCAAAACCCGTAGTGACCTTTTCTGCATTAGTTGAAGTGGCAATGAGTGTCCACTATGAAATGAGTCACGTGGGAAGGCATAAGATGATAGAGCTGATCAAGCAATATGTGTGGCATCCCAGTATATCAAAATGTGCATCAGATATCACAGTCAGTTGTGATCTTTGCCAGAGGGCTAAAGTAGCTACAATTGTTTTTCCTCCTACTACTCGTATACTGACTGACAAACCAATGGAACTGTTCGCCGTGGATGTGGTAAAATTACAGAAGTGTGGTTCATTCATTGGGTGTCTTGTGGGTATGGACCACCATACCAAATGGCTAACTGCAGTACCAATAACTTCAGACAGCTGCGGCTATATCCTGGCAATTGGAATCTCGAGTTCTTCCTTGCTTAGTTACGAAGAATACTCAGTGACAACAGCCCAGAATTCAGAAGTGACATATTTGGTAAGGTTATAAATAGATATAACATTGATCATGTTTTCACAACACCGTAACGACCTCAGAGCAATGGTTTAGTCGAGAGGGCAAATTGTACCTTAATAGAGCTACTTAGACTGAATAATGCACTCGGTGAGAAATGGGTGGAGTCTTTACCAAGAGTAGTAATGATACATAACTCGACATATCAATCTAATATCGGTTGTTCACCGTTAGAATTTATACTAAAAAATTCCCATTCTGTTTCAGATCCTGTACTTGTACCTTCGGATCAGATGACTGAATGGCGACAGTGACATCCATCTTTTGAAACACCTTCAAGCTGAATCAGAAAGTTTTAATGAAGGTCGTTAGGAAGGGGAATGAGTTGTCAGATAAGATGAAGGATAGATTTCATGGCCCATATACTGTGAGTAGTGATGCAACCATTAAAAAAAACATCGCCCAATAAAAAACAGCCTAAAAAGTGTTTTTTATTGGAAATACCGTTTTATTTTAAAATACACTGTTTTCTTTTCTAGAAAACCTTTTTGTTTTAATATTATACAAGAGTAATAAGATTGCTCTATATATATTCATAACAATCATTTTCCAAGTGTTTTTAGTCAAAATTTACTTAAGTATGTATGATTGTTTGTTCAATAATTTGTTAGTGTACTTTGCCATAATTTCATGATTTTTTTCATCATCATGACAATTGTGATTCATTTTCCTTTAATCTTGGAGTTGGTTTAGAATGAATATATACCTATCAAGTTTCTTCACCAGGAGTTAAAGATACTTTTCGATCAATTTCACCAATTGAACAATTTATTGAATATCAATTGATGAACATTTAATTAAAGTTGGATTGAATCAAGCTCAAAAGCTGTTGTTGAGGATAATGGATTTAATCTGTTCATAGTTGCAAAGAATGCTAAATCTATTTTGATAATTTAGAAATCAAAGCACAGACAATAAACAGAGAAATAAGTTTAAGCTCAGTATTGAAAATTTCACGCTTATATCTTGCAAATATTACTTCAGATTCTAAATCGGTAGTTGAAGAGATCATCAGGAAAAATTTATGTAATGGTGAAATTAGAATGATGTCTGCGACATAAAGTAAATTTGTCAGACAACTTGTTATTTGTAGGCAAAATTATAAGTGAGAGCTCAAAAGAAACCCTTGTTATTCCTCATGAAAAGATGCACACAGCTAACCTGCGCTGCAGACTTCAATAAATCAAACCAAGAATTTAGATAAGTGGAAGAAACAGATTAACTGAAAGACTTTGTAATAATTGTGAAGTGAAAGTCAAAATACTTAAAACAAAGAACAGACAAGCAAGAACATAAATGAAGCCTTTTCTGCGCAAGCAACACACAGATTTGAGTCAAGTTCTTTTGGAGAGACAAGTCTTAACATCCATTTCTTAGAAAAATGCAAATGTTCTCAAACTTCAGAATCAAATACAATCACAAAAGATTGATTTAGATGGACTTTTACATGTTACTCCTGAAGTGGAAGATTTCGATTAAGAACTTCCATCTCAGATCTTCACTACCATTATATTATGTACAAAAGTAGACAGTTGCAGGACTCCAACTCTGAAAAAAATCCTGGACCTCTTCAGTCGATATTCCTAGTGCTTTTAATGATAAAACAGCAGAGCAAAGTAGTATTCTGGCCAGACTCCATAAAATGAGGGAACAAAAAGTAAAATTGTTCCCATTGTTAACAATGCTCGAGGTTGATATTACAGATCAACAATTTTTAGATATCCGTAATAAAATAGCAAACTTGAAGGAGAGAAACATTTAACAAAACAGTTGAATGCGAAAACACTGGCTTGCTTCTTGTACTGTACAGGATGAATACTAGTACTGAACTGCTTCAGTTTCTGTCCCCTTTGTGTTGCTTCTAACCATGTTTTATGATGTTTACAAAGTAGTAAGGATATTTTTAGTAACTAATAGTTTATAAAATGATGTGTTTGATTGAAACTATTGAGTTACATGATCAATATGTACTATTTTCAAAGGAAAATTAATTTAAAAAAAAGTTTTTCTTAAAAAAAAAATGATTTCTGTTTTTTATTAAAAAAATTGTTTCTTTTAAAAAAAACATCAAATTTAAAAACTGTTTTTTTTAAACACTTAACTGTGAGTAAAATAAACCCAAATAGTGTCACGTATGTTCTTGAGACTGTTTCCGGTATGAAGGAGATTAAAGCTCACCACTCTCAGTTGAAACGGTATGTAAGGCCACAGAGATATATTCAGAATAGTTAGTATTACATGAGTCGATTAAATGCAGTGTGCTGAAGAAAGATATACTAGCGTGGATGAAACTGATCATCTGGAATTGGGAAGATTTATGGGACTATCCAAAAGGATGCATGGGACTGCTCAGCAGTCGGAAATAACACTGACATTCGCTAACGGGAACTGTTACTCCGTCAGGTCTGAGAGCGACGCATACGTGTACTCTCGCTCGTTTCTAAGGGTGCGGCCAGACAGAAAGCGAGAAAGACGGCGCGAGCGTGGATATTAAATACATGTAATTCCATAGGGGTGACCAGACCAAAAACAGGCTAGAGCAAGCGTGCTCAAGATTGCTGGCGCTTGCGGAAGATAGAAAGCAGGTAGTTCACATTGATGTATTGTTCACGCCTCAGCCGGCGCGTGTATGCCACCTCAGTCAAAGACCAATGTATTATAACGGCTACATGGTCAGATGAATCATTGCCACGGTACAATTCCTTCCAGTGATACAAAGTAATCTTTGAGAATATTACGATTATTGGTGGAGTTTCGAAAACTTTTTCTCACTGTTGAGCTAGTGTTTGTATGATGAATCGAATTCCCTTCCTCATCAGCTTCAACGATGTCCATGTCAATACCTTCCCTCATTACCAACATTTTGTGAAGGACAGTTGCTGCATTTGTTATGGATATGGTAAGCTAAACACTAGTGGATATTTTCACATCAAATAGGTTACTCTCCAGAAATTTATTGAGATTGCTATTTCTGAACACTCCTCCATCACTCTGATTTCCGTAGCGAACCACCATCAACACGCACAAAATTTACAATCGTGATCTACGCGTTGTAGAAGCAGCAAAAATATTGCTTGTAGTTGTAATTCAAAGATTCAAAGCTTTGTGGATAAATTATGCAGATGTATTTACCATCAATGGTGCCATAACAATTAGAAAATTCCAATATTTGGGACACGTTGTAATTCAGAAAGGTTCGACAAAGCTAATTGCAGATGTATTATCAAATGGCTAAAGTCCGAGTAATTTCTGAATTCTTGCAATATGAAAATGGTTTGAATGATTTTATAATATGAAATCAATACAATTCAAACCGTCATCCTGATAGTTCATAACTTCTCTCATATCATAATAACATGAATAATCTAGAAATAAATTTCAATATTTAGTAACATTTTTTATCATTTTGCTGAAAATGACCTTAGATAGATAGCTTTTATTTAATTTTATACGCTTTTAGAGATTTTGTAATCAAAACTCTAAAATAGCCGTTTACTTTCGACTTGTTAATTTTCAGTCCGAAGAGGGCAAGCAAAAGAATGTATACCGTTTGTCTCAAATATCAGCTACGTAGGTATTTTCAATCAATTATTAAATATTAGTTTGAAGGTATAAAATAAGAAAATCTTTTTGTGAAAACGTTTATATACTTCTGGGAATAATTTACATCAAAGGCCAGACATGAATTGTTTTTTTTTATATCATTAAATCAAAGAGTGTACAATCATTTCTTTCAGCGTGATATTAGTGTTTCAGACAATTGTTGTGCACAGACTATTACAAATATATACCGAACATAATTTTATGCGGTTACAGATTAATTATCATAGACCTTTTTTATATAATATCATGTAATAAACTCATTTTTTCTAAAGAAGCCAGCAAGAGTCCTTTAACTTTTATACTAAACGCACGCACCAACACGCTTTCTGTTTGGCCACCTATTATCGCGAACTTGCTTTGGCCAGCGTCAAGCTTCTTTCTTGCTTTCTGTCTGGCCGTACCCTAAAACTGCTCCGAGAAGCATGGAAGTACTAGTAGAAGGAAGCGGTGTAACGACTTACTGAAAAAGGATTGTACTTGGGGGTTTCAGTTTTGGATGACTTACTTTCCCAGTCACAACTTCCTCTGCTATCTTTTTGTACTCAATCAACCTCCTATATATTTGATAGGGTCATGATTATGAAGGGTTACTACTAATCCTTGGAGAGGCTCTGCAGATCGTATCAAACGATAGGTTAATATGGCCATAGTGAGTAACTCTACCAAAGCTGTACTGTAAAAAGTGGACTCATTTCATCTTTCAAGATTGTTCTTTTCTATCAAACTTTAGTCCAAATGTTTCTAGTTTTACGAAGGTCATTTACTACGGTTTAGTAGTACACTTAAGTCGTTAAGCCGACACATTTTCCATTCCTATTTTTATTAGCGACTGTGATTTCAAAAGACACCAATTGTACACAGAAGGGGTGTGCGCTAAGTTCACGCATCTCAATTCACTGCAAAAACAATTTATTTCAAATAAAGCAGAAGAATGATTAACAGGGCCTGTATTTTTAAATAGTATGCATATTTTTTCTGCAGGTTTCAGTTGTTCATTAGTTCTTGCTCTTACAAAGATGATCAACTAGATGACGGGCACCTTCACCGTCGCTTATAAATGACCTTGACCTTTAAACCTTACGCTGCGAAAATCTAATAAACTAGTTCCTGGATAAGGACCATCATCTCACCAAGTTTTAGGCAATTTGGTTGAAAAATTTATGAGTTATAAATGACCTTGACCTTTGACCAGATCTCTTCCAAGATATTTTCAGATGGTTCCTGGATATTGACCAATTGTCTCACACAATTCCAAGCAATTTGGTGAAGACATTTTGAGTTATGAGAGTATTAATAATGAATGAAATAAATGGTAATGAGCTAGTGACGTCTGCACAACATAATATATGAACGTTTTTAAAATGCATCAAAAACTAACAGAGAAATTACTATTGAACAATTTATTGCAGAAAGGCCTTTATTTAATATGTTGCTCGTCTACAAAGCTCGTTCTGACCTATGACGAACATAGCGATGTCATTGACTATGTGTGAAGAATTAAACGCAATTTAGTTATATAAATATTAATCATTTAATTGCAATGTATTTATTCAATTTTTATAGTCCTTTAATTCCAACGGATACTAGTAAATTAAACTTACGAGAGTGCATTAGTAATTATGGAATAAGACGTGATTTATCAAGTAGTATTTGAATAATATATTCTCTATTAATTACACTCAATACGTACAGTAGTCGAACCCTTCTCTTGACTTTGATTCAAAAGAATTATCAATACCTAATATTAAAAGCAAATTTACAATGCGATGAATTTACCGGATGGTGAATTCAGTTGCAGAGAACTTTCCGGCTGCAAATTGATAAAAGTTATCATATAAGGTGATTAAGTGTCCATACCTACTTCTACTCTTGAGTCTGACGTTAAAAAGACCCAATGGTACACTCATTATATGAATTAGCGATGAAATTAGGATAATTTAGTTCGATTGTTCGGAGCATATAACGGCATGGCATATATTCTTGCAAATCTCTATTAATGTTATGCATCTTTCGCAGACTGGCGCCCAAGTCCTATTAAATTAGTATGTGCCCATGTTATTTCACAGAGGCATTTTCTCTCCGAAATAGCCCAGTTTCTCAAAATAAATAATCTCCAATAATCACATGTTAATATAGGATTTAATTAGAAAATTGTCGCCGAGTAATTCGGGTCACCGTGTAAAAACTTCTAGCATCTTTCACAGACTGGCGGTAAGGTTATTTGTTCTGAGTTTTGTACAGATTTGTTTCGAAGAAATTTCATTATTACAGCCTGAAAAGAGAATAATTTTCTTACATTCATTCATTAATTGATTACGTGTAAATTAATTATCCCATAGAAGATGAGGATATCAGTTTTATGTATGTATGAAGTATTTGAAATTAGTAATTGGTAAAGCAATCATTTAGGAACTGATGTTCTCTGATAAAATATTCGCTTATTACTTGTGCTCAATATTTCTAATTAAATATTTCCATTCCTTCTAATTGGTTAGTAGAAATAGAATTGAATATAACATGGCTAATATCGGATGCTTGGATTATCAAATAATTAAGAAACTGCTGAACACTGGTAATTATCTTCGCAGAATGCGGGAAGGTCATATTTTTATCGGCATTCATTTATTTATCATCTGTTATTATTTCAGTTGAATTTGTTTAATTCAATCTTTCTATTCTTTCAATAAAAATCGAATTGATTTTACAATTATTGTAACTTGAAACTATAACAAGTTTATAGATACTGAATCCATATCTTCTCTTGAGAAACCTTTCGAATCCTATTGTTGGGTTAGATATCTATAGTGTGTCTGCAAAATATGTATCCACTGCCATTGAATTTATCTTATGAGTTCTATTTTTAATATATTAATATTAATCTACGTATCTATGGTACCGAATGCATATTATCGTGAATTGAGGGAGTGAGAGAGAATTTGGAAAGAAAAACAAGATAAGTTGAGTAATCAATCGGATGCAGTTTGCGGACGATTATTTTAGAGGAATGTGCAGTTATAATAATCACACCAGAATTACAAGTTTCAAATTAGAAAAGAAATAGTTAAATATTTTTTATTGTAATTTGAAATATCTGAAATCCTAAGTTTTTTTTTTAATTAAGTGATCGGATAATTTCATTCACACTAATATTATCTGAAATTTTAGACCTAAAAAAGTTAAATATAATTAAATTTAAAAGTTGTGATAAAATAAATATGAAATCAAATTTAAACGAAATCTATTTAGATATTTATATTTTTCGAAAAAAAAAATTCACAAAAAAAGTTTCTTAGAATTAAATTTTACCAATAGTAACCATTCAGCTACATTAGCCCGTAAATAAAAAGAGTCAAAGTTTATATGTTTAGGTCAATGTAGTCATGTCCAGCAGTACCTATAAATTTGATATAGTTTCAAGTTACAATTGTAAAATCTATTCAATTTTTATTAACTCATTTGAAAGAATAGTAATAATAAATGAAACAAATTTAACTGAAATAATAACATTAAACATGATAAATAAATAAATGCCGATAAAAATATGACCTTCCCGCTTTCTGTGAAGGTAATTATCAGTGTTCAGCAGTTTCTTAATTATTCAATAATCCAAGCATCCGATATTAGCTATGTTATATTCAATTCTAATTCTACTAACCAATTAGAAGGAATGGAAATATTTAATTAGAAATATTGAGCACAAGTAATAAGAGAATATTTTATCAGTGAACATCAGTTCCTAAATGATTGCTTCACCAATTATTAAATTTAAAATACGTTAAAATTTAAAAGACTGATATCCTCATCTTCTATGGGATAATTAATTTACACGTAATCAATTAATGAAGTAAGAAAACTATTCTCTTTTCAGGCTGTAATAATGAAATTTCTTCGCAACAAATCTGTACAAAACTCACAACAAATAACCTTACACCGCAATGCTGTATAAAGCTATCTGTACAAAACTCACAACAAATAACCTTACACCGCAATGCTGTATAAAGCTATCTGTACAAAACTAAGAACAAATAACCTTACACCGCAATGCTGTATAAAGCTATCTGTACAAAACTAAGAACAAATAACCTTACACCGCAATGCTATGTAAAGCTATCTGTACAAAACTCAAAACAAATAACCTTACACCGCAATGCTATGTAAAGCTATCTGTACAAAACTCAAAACAAATAACCTCACACCGCAATGCTATGTAAAGCTATCTGCTGCGGGCTAACGGCAGGCTGTTCGTAACTTTTTTACGTGCAGAGCAGCACAATAAGTTCTGCTCATTACGCACAGCTTGCCGGTGGACACGTGGGCAACATCCAACAAGGATAGCCAAGTTCTGAACATTTTGTGCAGAACACGGTTTTGGTGGAATCGTACCTTTATAATCACGTTGGAGTAAGTTCAAAAACCTGGAACAAATTCTCTCACGCTGGCTTTTACTAGTTGTACAGGTAGGTGTATTTCTTTATCAAGAAGTCAAGTGAAGTAATGGGTTGGTATTTTGGTGAGTCCGTTTCCAAAGGTGATAGGATGGAATTATCTGCGGGGTGTGAGAAATAACCAATGGAAAAGCGACTAGCTTCACTTCTTTTTCTCATCATCTTGAATCAGCACTCTGTGGGGCTATGGATATAAAAAAAATAACAACTACACGGAGACTACCGAGGCATTGATGTAAGTTTCCTGAATTACCTGGCGACAATTTTCTAATTAATTCCTATGTTTATATGTTATTATTGGAGATTATTTTAAGAAACTAAGAAGAAAAATGAAAAATAGATAGGGATTAGATAATAGTTCCAAATAAACTTAAGAGTGCTGGGTCCTCAGAACAATGAATTAGGAAAACATATTAGTAATTCAATAACATTCCTAATAAATTATTACTAGGAGCAAGGAAAATATAAATGGAAAGAAGTAAATATAATTATTAACCGAAGTGACTGAAGCGTACAATAGTGGAAATGGAAACCTGGTATATTAAAGCTATAACTTCAGCACACATCAAGAACGTGAAACTAGAAGTAAATCAGAAGTAAACTAAACTTATTCGTGAATAAAAGAGACTTTGAGAAAGAAGCAAGAATTGGATTAGACAAAAATAGATGAAGTATGATAAAGTAATTTTATAGTACACATTTATTTGAATACGAAGAAATCGCAAGAAAAATATTGAGTGTTCACACGAATTAATAATTAATTTGGGTCTATACAGCTATGCCTATATAATAGCAACTAAATTAATAGTAACTGTAATCAAAGATTAACAAGTCAGGCACTCAATTTATTACACATCTAATTACTAAGAGCTATAACTTGTTAGGTCTATATGGTTTCTGTGAATTCAGTTATTGGCCATACTATAAGATATATTAAAGTACATCACCTAGTGCGGAAATTATAATTTCATTATAATAACAATTTGTCCGTAAATTATTCAAATTCAACTAATTGTTAACTAATTAATTTTGACTATATGATATCCTTTGCGAACAGCTTTTTGTAATTCGTATGCTACCTTATGAAGAATTACATTTCAACAACTCAAAACATAATTCATTTGTAGGAACTGTTTGTAAGGTTGCTTATTCATATTAAACTAAAATATTAAATATAATTTAGTAAATAGTTAATGTATACTTACATAGGGCATAAATTTGATAAAATAATAAATCTTTGGATTGGGTTATGTCACCATATAATCACCATATCATACTATGAGCCTACTGTGAATTAAATATTATATTTAGTTGAACACTGTGACGTGGCCAAAAATGTACTCTGGTACGTGGCCAACTGAAATGAAAAAATCTAATATGAAAATAGTTGAATATAGTATTTTGTATCATAATTCCAAACGTTTGAAACTATAATTCATTCATTATTTACTTAAGATTTTATAGCAGTGAGTGACATCATGTCGATACAAACCAATGAGGTAAGTTTTCTTTACTCTCCTTCAGAGTGAAATCATTAAGAACTTTCTTTCATTACAGCTCTTGAGTGGAGAAAAACAATAAAATGAAAGAAAATAAACCCTCCAAACTATCGACAAAGTACCAACTATTTTATGGTGACTTTTGAAAGAAGTTCGTGAAAAAGAATGTCAGTCACTGCCGTTAGAAGACGGAACTCTAACGTACTAACTGGTTACAATTTTGGCTAATTTATATTATTTATTCGATATATTGTTATGATATGCTGCAATATATTGAATTGTGAATTTTTAAACCTAACTGCAAATGTTGAAAGTAAATAGCTGGTCTTACAAGAGGGATGATATAAATTGTAACGAAAACAATTAAAAAAAATTAAATCCAATTAACCAAAATTTACACCGGATTATCAGTTTCAAATTCTTTATGATTCTTTACCGTAGGAAATAGTGTCTCGAAAAGAGAGGTAAAAATTCAGGCGAGCCGGACCCAGATTTGCACCTAACCGGAAATTTTCCTTTGAATTTGTAAGCTGCGAGGTTATATTAGCTAGCTAACTGGACCTTGTCCTAACCAGATTTGCTAACCCACCGTTCCTTCAATTTCCGGACGTCCGGAATAGATCTCGATATAACCTCATAATTTCCAGATTTTAGTAAAAATCTTTGTATAGAACAAATTCTTAATCTAATTTAATAAATATTTCGTTCGTACGTTAAATTTATCTCCTAAAGAATCAAGCCGGACTTGAAATTTAGTCGTTCTTCAAAACTAGATTTATTATTTTTTAATCTAAATACCATAGGTTAGCCGGACATTAAAATTAGCCTATTTTTTAAACTAAATATCATAGGTTAGCTGGACATTGAAATTAGACTATTTTTTAAACTAAATATCATAGGTTAGCTGGACATTGAAATTAGGTTATTTATTTTTCAAACTGAATTCCAAAGGTTTGTGGGACGTCATAATAATTATTAATTATTTATTTTATTATTAAATTTCGAATATAGCGTATGAAATACAACAAGCTATGCATTATAACAGACTGCTTTACTTGTCACTTTTAATACTTGCTCAATGGTAATATGTAACAGTTTCTATAATATTAATATGTGGGGAATAAAAGTCGTATACAGAATCAAAGTAAACTTCACAAAATTAAACACGAGTTTACACAATAATTGTGTATATGTATAAATGAAATCATTTTCAACAAATCACACATTTATGATTAATGCATTTGTTATTAACTTGGAACATTATTTTTAACAAAGAAATACAATCTCACATATCTAACTCTTCCTTCATTAAACTTCTAATTTTCTTTATGGTAAATTTACTAACAAGATCAGAGGGTAGTAGTTTCATAATCTCTACAACAGATATTCTTCCTTTAGAAGTAAATAACCTATGAGCCACATTTCTCTGTTTGAAGGAGGTCATCAAAGACGATATTTCAGATTTCAAATTCTTTTCAGCATCGGTCTGTTCATTCCTCACTCTATTGCGTAGTTTTACATGATTTGAAGCTGAATTTTCATCAATACAAGAAAAACCAAAAAAATTGAGAGCAGTCGAGAGACGTCTGGAATTTCCCATATCAATTGAAGAAACCGCTCCAACTTGGGAAGAATTCTCTTCATTCCCTTTCCCTATCACATCTTCCTCAGTCTTTCCTGCAATCACTTCCTCTTCAGTCTCCCCTGCTATCTCATCTTCTTCAGTCTCCCCTGCTATCTCACCTTCTTCAGTCTCCCCTGCTATATCACCTTCTTCAGTCTCCCCTGTTATCTCATCTTCTTCAGTCTCCCCTGTTATCTCATCTTCTTCTGTCTCCCCTGTTATCTCATCTTCTTCAGTCTCCCCTGCTATCTCATCTTCTTCAGTCTCCCCTGCTATCTCATCTTCTTCAGTCTCCCCTGCTATCTCATCTTCTTCAGTCTCCCCTGTTATCTCATCTTCTTCAGTCTCCCATGCTATCTCATCTTCTTCAGTCCCCCCTGCAATCATGTCCTCTTCAGTCCCCCCTGCAATCATGTCCTCTTCAGTCCCCCCTGCAATCATGTCCTCTTCAGTCCCCCCTGCAATCATGTCCTCTTCAGTCCCCCCTGCAATCACTTCTTCTCCTGTGAACTTCAATCTGGAAAAGAAATAATTTTTTAATTGAAATTATAATTAAATAGTAAACTTGAAAATATATTTTGTCAATAAATAATGTATATAATTCATATAACCTTACATTTTTCGACACGAAGTTTCGATACCTCCCTCTTCAGAGCATCGTGTTTGGGATGTGGATGCTCCAACGTTGAAAATACCAACACCGTCACGGTGTTTCCTACCACTTAAAACTTTACGCACCGATACAGATGAAGACGTAAAATCATAGAAATCATCGGCAGTTTTCTTATCGTGACCCATTGATCTGGCAATGTGGTTGAGAGTTGTTTCTGACAAATCCTTATCTCTATTGATTGTGATTGTAGACCTTCTCACTATTCTGGTTGATAGTTTCCTCTCAGAATCTATTGGAATTCTGTTTAAGACACTCATGACACCTGAAAGAGACAGCTCCTCATCTAATTTTGAATTGATCTTAGAAAATGAAGGGAAAACCACCTCGCAAAATCTGTTACTCGAAATTTTGGGCCTCAAATCACGTATAAATTTCTTTAAAACATCAAATTCCAGATTATGGTATACAACGGGGGCAGATTTCCCGTTATGAGCATTTTTGTTGTGCATAACGTTCACTTGGTAGTACTTAGTTTCATCTATCAAAATTTCTTCGGCTTCTTCTACTTCATGCAAGGTCATTTTTGCAAGCTCAAGCGATCTTCTAGCAATTCGCACAGCTCCGATGGTTATAAGCGAGTTCCGCACCGATGCTATTTCTCTTTTACTGTAATTCAGATGTAAACCTTTCTTCATGTCATCGTTAAACTCAAGGATATGCTTGTGTAACTTGCTCATTATATCGTTTAGTTCACCTTCTGTAAGAAGTTTCTTCTTAGCCTTCAATTTTATAGCCATCATGTCTCTCCCTTTCATTTTATCCAGTATTTCAATTTCAGAGTTTATTTCATTTTTAATTTCTTCATATTTGAAACCATTTCTCATCAATTCCAAGTTATCATCTTCGTCTCTTCGGATTGGACTGTCGATATCTTTGAGAAGGAAAAGCATGAATAGTTTAAATTGTTCAATATATTTTATTTTTGAAGAATTAGATATTTTCTTATCACGGAACAAAATTAACATCTTCCTAATTTCTTTGCTGTTCGTGATAGATTTTATCGTAATATCTCCATGCACAGCTTCATACGACAATATGCAGTCTACTGCCATACGAACAATTCGTTCAGGGTTCTTTTTCTTCCTACTGGTGAGAACTCTAACGTATGAATCTTTGAACTCCTTTAGCACTGCTGAATAATTCCTATTATCTCTATAGACTAGATTATTATACTTTTTCTGTATCAATACGAGAGAGTCCCTAAGAGTAACGTATTGCTCTTCATTTTCAGCATTGTTAATTTTTTCTCTTGTGGAATGGATATCTTCTTTTATTTTTTTTCTCTCTTCGATCTCACATTTTTGGGATTCTACGTTGATTTCGTTCATTTTCTTAGCCTCTTCTAGCTCTTCACCTGCCAACTCTACTTGTTTGCCATTTTCTTTCTTAATGTAGCATTTAGGAATTACTGGAGCATTTCTAACCAAATTTGAGTAGTTTGGATCATTTTTAGTCAATTTGTGATCTTTTTTTAGGTGAGAGGTCATGTTTTTCTGGAGAGAACCACACAATAAACATTTCTTGTGATTCAGTCGTCTCTGAACCAATTCCAATCGTTTAGGTGCTTTTTTCAACAGTACCCTGGGGTTGCATGTACTGGATGTTGCTTCTTTTTGTCCTTCACATTTCTTATTTTTCTCTAATAACTTTGCCATTTTTGTAGCAAATTCCATCTGATCACGCGAGAGAAACTTGTGAACATCCTCCAAGTGCCTTCTAATCTTGACCGTCTTTGCTGTACAATGTTGCATTGGGCATGAGAGTTTATGCGAACCGTCCTTTGCAATGACGGATTCGGACTCGCTGGAATCATCTGGTATAGATTTGGCAGTCTCATCAGCACCCAAAATGTCATCTGTTTTTAAACAATACTGGTAATTCAGTAGAAAATTATTAACCAAACCAGTAACAGAGTTTTTATATTTTTCTTGTTCATTTCTCAAATTGATAGCAGTTGCATGTAAAAGATCTTTAACTGTCATCCTGCGAGTGTAAGAGTAGCTTTCAGAGGAAAAATGACACTTCGATAATGGGAAATTAAATGCAGCTTGCAGCAAATTGATATTGACTTTGTTTTCCCTCCATTCTCTCAGAATTTTTGAAAACTAGAATGATAAATTTTTTTTTTTTAATTGACAGAATTGATAACGAGGTAAATGAATGACTACGATTCTAATTATTAGAATAAGATGTAATTATATCCTTACAAAAAGAAGTAGATAGGTCAGGAGCATGGTTTTCCATTTTCAGAGGATAGGGTAGGAATAGCTAACCAAGAAGCGGTAAATTTATAAATAGTTGTATTGAAACCTGTAATTGAAAATTATTGTAAAATACACTAAGAATTAACTAGTACTATATAATTCAAGCAATAAAGTAAATGTGATTGTATTAAGATTCTTTAAACTAAGACTTCAAATGAAGCTACTATTAAATTTTAATTTTTAACTCAAACCATTCTAATTTGGTAACAGAAGATACTATCCTGAATGTATTAAATTGTACGAAAACCGCTAAAAATGCAGGAGACTTTTGAGTGAAATTAGTTAATGCAAAAGGAGTAATCTTTTTTATATTACTCAATAAAAATATATTATGAATAGCTATTAAAATATCTGTTCTATTTATAGAGTGCTAAGTAAAATATTTATAGAGCTATATGAACTGATCAAAGAATAGTTAAGAGATGTATTTTGTCATGTGAAATTAGTTTGGGATACAGTTTAGACTTCAAAATAATCAGTATTTTAAATTGAGACTTAATGAATGTTCCACTTTTGAAACTTGTGATTGTGAATAATGATGGAAAGCCAACAACCTCTTATTTCAGAGTTAATTTGGTAGTAGTACTGCAATAGTATAGAAATAAAGTAGCGTACTGTGAAAAATGTTAACACTGTTAAAGTTACACCTATAAATTAGTAGCACTCATTAAAGTCTCGAACCTATTAACTTATCTTATTTAATTCTCACATAAGATATGCATGGTTTCAATGTTGTATCCAGTTTGTGAAGTTAAATTTTAAAATTATGATGCTAATTAGTGATACAGTGAATGGTTGAAAGAGGTATTTACTTGATACGCCGCAATTTACCTAATCTACCCTAGCTGCTTCGAGTTAATTCTTCAAGTGACTAATTCTAATCGTATTTTATTTCATATGAGATTAAGAGACTTAATTTCAGATTTTAGCTGATCCTTTAGTTGGTATCATGGATACAATTAAATTGAGTACCTTAAATTAAATACCTTAATATTACTTGAACGATAATGTGACGATGATCGGCAATTCGGTAATGATCCTATAAATATTATTAGCTATACAATAGCCTAACTGTGTCTAAAATCTGTGATTCGTATTAGCATTTCTATCTTGTTATAGAACTCTATTGATTAATGCGCTACAACTCAACTGCCTTTAATCTTAAATAATAGACTGGTGAACATTAATAATATATACTATTAAAATATATAGTTGAACCCTACCAAATACTACCTAGACTTCACTTTCCATAAAGAATAAAATAAGAGTTATACCACAAAGATAAAAGTCAGGAGAAAAAGGCACAAAAATTAAGTTGTACTACTTACTGTTGATCACACACAATTAATGAAAATTACAAACTAAGAGAATAGATTTTGATATGCTTTATAATTGCCAGATGTCACTAATATATTAACTTATTTTTCTCTAACCTGCCAATTTTAGTTTGGGCAACGCACATTTATTTTAAGGTGACTTTTTCATTAAACTATATCTTTTGAAAAAGGTTTTGGACAGTATTTAGAACATGCTACATCGATGTAGCGTGCTCCATATTCCTTGTACGGTACAAATTCAAAGAGAAAACATCTATATTTACTGTAGTTTTTCTTATTTTCTTGAAAATAAATTTTTTTGTGCTAGTATTACAGGCCGAGTAACCCACCCAATTGCCGGACATTTTTATATCTGAAGTGGGGGGAAGGGGAGAGGGGTGGGGTTAGAGGTGGAGCATTAGAGGTGGAGCAACTTTTTTTTTGACACACATTTTACTTAAATAAGAAGATATAACTCTCAATTTCAGTACAATAACTGAAATTCATTTAAAGGTTGTAATACTGAGAATACATAATTAAACGAAATTGGTTGGTTGCAAGTGATTTATGAAGATTTTGATATGGTTTTACGTTTGTCAAAGTGCATTACGCATTTCATTTGTATTTTAAGTAGTTGAAAATAGTGTGAATAATACACTCCTCTCAGTATTCAATATGGAAGCGAACAACTCTCAAGTTGGACGTTGGTCATTCACTCTCAATAATTTTGATAGGAACTGCAATTATGCAGATCATTTCAAAGTTCATGACTTCAAGGTGAAAAGGTGTGTTTTTGGCCGTGAAGTGGGTACAGAAGGTGGTATACCCCATATGCAGGGATACCTCGAATTATGGCGGACAATGAGGTTGGCACATATGAAAAAGATACTGCCTCGGGCACATTGGTCACCGGCTAGAGAATCTTCTCTTGTGAACTATCGCTACTGTGTAAAAGGTGAGGAGAATTTCTAATAAATTACTATTCAGTATAGTCCTACATAGGCATGATAGACATATATTTATATTGAATAGATTGGCAGGTAGATTAGATCAAATTTTATATATTGTAGTTCTTCTTTAGTGATGAAAAGTCTTCGGGTATTTCATTGTAGAATTTTCTTTGCTATTTTAGGTACTGTTTTCTGTTAACTATTAAATAGTTAACATTTCTTTTGAGATATTTGAAAGGTCTATTTATTTTCTGGGTGTCGATTTAGAGTTCCATAGTAAAAGATAGGGCGTAATTAAAGAGTAGATAAATTTTTAAGTTTAAACAATTTCGTGTTCTACGTTGAAGGGAGATTATTAAAATTCATCCAGTAAACCAATTACAGTATGATTAGAATAATTGTACATGCTACGCTTTATTTTAAATTAGTGACCAAATCAACTTAAACTTAATGAATTGCAACTATATATTACACTGTTACATAAAAAGAGTAATTGATGCTACAATTTCCCTATTACTAAGAGTTCGAATCTATGTCTTCGAATGATTATTCTTATATATAACCTACGTTAATTTACTGACTGAAAAGTTTCTTATATCTGACAGTTAAATTTGATAGTTCTGTTTTATTTATTCATTTTTAGGTTAATAATTTGACGATGAAGTCCTTTACTTTTTCTACTCAATATATTGAAAATATCTTATTGTTAGTGATAGTAATCAAATTATATTGAAAGCTTCATATTAAAATTTTTTCAGAGAACGATTATGTAATCGTCGGAGATTTCTCAGCAGAAGAGGCTGGAAGCTCTGCAGCTAATAATAGGGATGCTACTAGACCTTGTGGAATTGGCATGATTGTTAGAGGATTATTAGCAAAGCCATATGCTAACCAAGTGAGAGTGTCGAGAGAGTATTCTCTCAACTACCTTTTTTACGAAAGGACTACAAAAATGATTCGGGATATGAGAGTTCATCATAAGGAGTACAGTGCCTGGAAGAAAAAGCTTCTTTATCCTTGGCAATACCAAGTTTTGAGCAAAATAATGACTCAAAATGATAGATCTGTGTTGTGGGTCTTGGATAAGGAAGGAAACCACGGAAAAACCTTTTTAGGTCTCTACCTATCATACCTCTATGGTTTCCAGTACTTCAACAGTGTTCTCAACATCAGAGATATAGTAAGTCTTATCAATCCATCATCTAATGGTATTGTTCTTGATATTTCCAGAGCATGTGCTCAATCATTCGACTATTCATCTCTCTCTGGAAAGCTTGAAAAATGGAGTGCTAGTATCCGGCAAGTACAGGGGAGAATACAAGCGCCTCAAATCGACAAAATTAGTATGTTTTGCCAACTTCTATCCAGTCTATGGCCAATTATCTGCGGACAGGTGGGATATTCTTACTCTTGGAGAAGGAGATTTAACTAATCTCGAGAAACATCAGATAGTCTCTCCTAACACACAGTACCCATGTCAGAAGCCATTGCCGTTACCCGATCTATCTGATGACTTCAACCTGAGGACTTACCTGCTTGACAGACTCCCTTCGTTAAATCATTATGAAATGATAGACGAAGAGATACCAGTTGTAGAGACTAATGAATTTCCATACCCACCTGCAGTTGCTTCTACTTCTGCTGGTAAATATAATTGAAAATATTTTGATTAATTAATTTTCAAGTTTAATTTTCTTATTCTAAATGTATTAATATCTATCTTAATGTATTTCTTTCAGTTTCTAACTTCAACAACGAAGCCCGAGAAGAAAGACCTATTGTTTGCTTAATTCATCCTAACCGTAAGTACTGAAAGAAAATTTCGAATAATTCAATTTTATTGCATAGATTTTTTTAAACTAATCCAAATATATTGCTATGTTCAATACAGAGACTGCTTTCAAGAAAGGATGCCCCTGCCGACAAAAGGGAAATAGAAACCGAACTGATGAATTGCGGGGCGATGGTGAGAGCATGGCACTGAGGGACCACACGCGGATAATTCCACTTGGTGAACAGGCGCCGGACACTCCATCGAGGAACCAGGCGCCGGACACTCCATCGAGGAACCAGGCGCCGGACACTCCATCGAGGAACCAGGTGCGGGAAACTCCATCAAGGCACCAGGTGCGGGAAACTCCGTCAAGGGATCCGGTGCGGGAAACTCCATCAAAGAAGCAGATGCTCGTAACTCCATCAAGGAACCAGGTGCACGTAACTCCAAGGAACCAGGTGCACGTAACTCCATCAAGGAACCAGGTGCACGTAACTCCATCAAGGAACCAGGTGCACGTAACTCCATCAAGGAACCAGGTGCACGTAACTCCATCAAGGAACCAGGTGCACGTAACTCCATCAAGGAACCAGGTGCACCCAACTCCATCAAGGAACCAGGTGCACGCAACTCCATCAAGGAACCAGGTGCTCGTTGGTCAACCAATAATGCATGCCCATGTTACTCCATCAAGAGACCAAGTACGAGGAACTCCATCCAGGGATATTATTCAGAGAGCTTCATCTAGAGGTGAGTCTTGTATTCTCAATTTTATAAATTTTGCACAATTAAATGCACCACTTCATCTAAGTTCTAAATCATTTATCGAGAAATTAAAATTAAACTGAAGAGCATCAGAATTTTTTATTTGCATCAAAAACAACTATGACTAATTTAATTATTTTTAGTAGCATTGTGAATAACTTCAATAAATCTTGTTACGGTTAAATTTGTGTTGATTTCTTTTTCATATGATTTGAAATATTTCCTCAATTTGATTTCAGATCTCGATCTCGAATGGATAAATGCCATAGCTCGTCAATCTTATTGTCCATCTGAGTCCTCATCAATCCCGTTGAATAATTCAGGGAATATAATACCTGGTCAAAGTAAGAATACCTAGATGTAAATCGTGATAATTTTTAACTATATATGTAAACTTGAATAGTCATTTTAATTTCAAATACTTTAGGATTACTTGATGGCAAGACTAAGAGGAAATCGAAGCTGTCGCTCTCTCTTGATAGGAAAAAAAGAAGTGGGTGAACTACTTGATACTGTATATATAAATAATAAAATATTTGAAATAGAGTGTTAAGAAGACTACCACTTCAAATGAATAAATAATTTATAAAAACTATTCCAGGAACTTCCATCCCTGTTATGGAAACTACATCAGACAGTGATGATGACTTCGTCATCACTTCCAAGAAATAAACATAAAATACTTGGATTTTGTTTCAAATTGAACCTTTTAAAAACTCTATTAACTAAGTTCCACAATCCATTATAGTTTCTTTAATATAAAATTTAACTTTATAAGTTACTCAGCTCATACGAAAATACAACAGTCGAATACCTTTACAATTACCTTCACTACCTTATATTCATGACCTAGCCTTGTTATTTACTTGATCATCTAACCAACTAATTTATCAACCAATATCATAGTTATTTCTTTCATCTAACCTATTTATTTATTAATAGACCTCATGAAGAAATTTACCAAATATAATATTATCTTGAGATACCAGGAAAGGTATCCAAAGAATTTATAAAGATTAATCTGAGCAAACCATTATTTCATAATGAAAAATTAAACAATATTCCTTCGAAATAAATAGTCGTGTTAGATTGGTCCCAGAAAATAAATGGTCTATTCTAATTGTTAGCCGGACCTGACTCCACTTTACGATTTATTGTAGGAAATAATATTTGATTATACTTTTTCTCATTGTGATGCATGAAGTAATGTAAAATAATTTAATATGAAATGATAATTAAGATAAAAATGAAGTTAAAAGATATTTTTACAAACATCCAAAGGGCAAAAAATCAACCAGGAAATTCTATCCTTAAAATTGGGAACATATATTAGGGGAGGATGGTCATCAATGGGACAAAAAACACAGAAAGATTGATATTTCATTTAATATGGTCTAAGTATGGTATGAAAAATAAAAAATCCATGTGTAATATAGATATTCCTTTATAAAATGAAACTAATTCGAATGCTATCACATATTCTCTTGACTAGAAAAAAATTAAATAAAAAAAACAAAAAAAATTGTCCCATTGTATAACAGCACTGGTGAACAATGGGACATACCCTGGTGAACGATGGGACAGTTTATCAAACTTGTATATTGTTGAGGTTATGGTCAAATTTCAAGTTCGAATTATCTCTTTACGTTGTACCACACTCAGTTGGTTCATATAATATCAGTTTAATGTCCTCTAGCCTCACCGATGCCATGTCAGGAACATCTGTAAAATTAAGCTCATTGCACTCGAATCTTCGCCTAACATCAATATTTCGTATTTATATTTTTCATGCTTTTGGCCAACAGAATACGTTTTAGAAATCGAATCAAATCCTACAAGTTCATAAACCTTTATTTCCAACGTTTTCGGTAGAGATTTAAGTTCTTCAGACGAATGGATCAGTTAAATTAAGAGTTCTATACCAGACCAAGAACAATAGTTCACAGGCCATCTACGGAGGATACTTTATGAAGTGATTTCGAAGGCCTTATCCTTAGTGGCACCAGCAAAAAGCTCTTCTTTCTCTGGTGTATCCGTTGCAATCATGCTACGTCTTTTTATTTTATTAGTAAAATTTATTTTCTATGCAGAGCTTTGTGATGACCTCAGATTGCTAAAGCCCTTGAACATGGTCGAAAGTCCCGCTTCAGCTGGAAGCTCTGTTTCTACAAAAAGCCCTGAAGCTACGGTTCACGTTATTGTATCAAAAATAGATATTTCTTGATTCATATGGAGTAACTAGACAGTTTGGTTGACAATAGGGCACTGTCCCATTGTTGACCAAATTTTCTGTCCCAATGATCACCATGACGCCATTTTGAAAATATATGGGTATAGCAGCTCAACCACAAAAGTATAAAGGCAATCCTCTCATATGATATTTTGCATATTACTTAATATTATGTAAAAACGCCGTAAGCATTATATGTTAAATTACCAGATTTATAACAATTAAAACAAAGTACGAAAAATTTAGTTTTCCCACCTCTAAAACACGTTTTCGCTTTTACACAGGGCTGACTGCATCCCAACCGCTGAATGCAATGCAAGTGAATGCACTGAAGTATCCCTAATTTACCACAAAGATTTTGTTACAAATTACCCTCAAATAAAAGTTATTCAGCATGTCCCATTGTTCCCAGTGTCCCATTGATGACCATCCTCCCCTAATTCCCCATTTTGTAGAAATTAAAATAGTTGCAATTACATATTTCAGTCCAAATGTATACTCACATACACTAAATTAATTCAACTTTAGTAGAGGTTTATCGTTGACTATATCGCTGACGTCAAATACAATAATTGAATATAAGAAAAAAAGTGGCTGCAAAAATAAAGATGTATTAAGTCACCTACAACCGTCGGTGACAAGCTCGTGGATGCATAAAAGCTACTCCGTGAATGCGATGAAAAGGAACACATCAACAGGTAGCTGTACTCTCAGATTGAAAAGGAAAATGAATAGGTGGTTTAAATAAAGCCTATGAGTCTGCGAAAACAAAATCTAGAACCTTGTATTTGAAGAGCAACATCCAAGAGCTATCCTTGAAAAACTAACAAGTTTCAAATTTTTGCCATGTGATGGTATGTACAAATTGTACATATAAAAATACAGATATAACATTAATAATATTACAGATACATGAAAAAATATTGATATATTTGAGAATAATTTCTAATTTAAAATAGATTAAGGTATAACAGTAAATATAAATTACATATATATATATGTAATTCTCTATAAAATTTACAATAACAAATAGGTAACAGGATTTCTGGACCCAAAGTTTATTTGTTGTGGTAAACAGCTAAGATTTACAGAAAATGATAGCCACCCACTTCCACAGTAAAAGAGAGGGATTTGATGTTTAGATTTAGTGAAGAAATAAATGTCTTATCATAAGTAATATAAATGAATGAATTTATTCCTTTACCAGAAAAATATAACAAAGAGAGTTTCCATATACATTATACATACATCTGAGGAAATTGTAACCGGTTTGCCAGTCAGTAACTGGATAGGCAAGTTTAGGCCTATAATTTCCATTGTACCCAGAGCTTATCAGATCAGATCAACCGCATGTACCACGGAAATGGGAGGAGCTTACGAATAGCCGACTGGTTGGATTCATTTCATCTTCATTCGCTTTTGAGCTTCCAAACCGCACATACGCTTTACAAACGCTCTCGCTTTTTTCGTTTCGTATTGACTAACTGATATCTTCATCTGCTATGCCTGGTTGTTTGATGGAACATAGGATCCTGCACGAGGAGGTCAAGACTCTGCTTCGGAGAACAGACATGTCAGGGTATACTGTGGAAGACTTGATGGACAGACTGGAGGAACTTGGGATGGAAACAACGTTCGACAGCAGGCTTTAGTTGACTAATCACAGATAGAGTTACTACTAATATGATTTGTGTGCTATCTGCACAGATGATAGCAAAGGAAGATAGTTCAGCTCTGTGGGCACACACTGCTTTAGCTGACTAATCACAGATAGAGTTGTTACTAATATGATTAGTGTGCTATCTGCACAGATGATAGAAAAGGAAGATAGTTCAGCTATGTGGTCACACACTGCTTTAGCTGACTAATCACAGTTATAGTTGATATTAATATGATTAGTGTGCTATCTGCACAGATGATAGCAAAGGAAGATACCCAGACGGAAATCATCAACCATAATTTCTTCAAAAAAAATTTCAGTTTGTAAACCCAACTATAATCTACTGAATGAAAGATGGCACAGCCAACTATAATCGGAGTTGTTCGAATAACCTAAAATTTAGAGCAGAGTATAGTTGGTTGAACTACTGATAATAAAATAAAACAAAATTCATAAAAATACATATGGATGAAAATGATTTTGGTTTCATAGAGATTGATCAATAGGTATTATGAAGTGATAATATATAACCAATTTGCTATTTTTCAATGTAATTACGAGTGGGTGGTGTTAATTCTAAAATGCATACTGTGGTTATCATTTTCCCGTAAAATAAAATACAAGACATGGCAACTCTTGTACAGCTGCCATATACCTACGTTCATGCACACATACTACGAATAAAATATATTATCTCAGGCATCAAAAGGTTGATTGTTGTATAATAATAATTCTTGTTACTATGATAACGAACATTATTAATTTTTCATACCTAGTTATACTACCTATTTCTTTTTACATTTTATACTTAATTGAAAGTACAAGTTTTATTGTATCTAGTAGGTATAATGGTATGCTATAATGAATAATGTAAATACATATTTAAAATAATATATTATAAGTGCTGCAATATAATCATACTGCCTATAATGTTCATTATCATTACTACCTCTAGGTAAGTACCTAAAACCTATACATTTTTAGATATAATATTAAGCTAGATTATAGATAGGTAGGTAGCATAAATTATTACTTTAAAAATAAAAATTCTAAGAATCATCCTAAGAATTAAATTTTCAATTATTACCTACTTTAGCTAAAAAAAATGAAAATAATTCGTAGGTAATATGAAAATATTACCTCCTAGCTGTGATCAGTTTTACTTCATTATTATATTAGTAAAATGATAACCAATCACTTTGCCGCTTTTTATAAAGCTAAGCGAACCTTTTCAATCGACAGCACACTGAGAACAGTAAGACGTGCTCAGTTATTTAATAAGTCAAAGTGAAATAAATTATTGAATTATATCAAGTAAGAACTTGTAAAGTTACCAAGAATGTACCTAGTGAAAGATAAAAGAGAAGAAAGAAAAGTCAGTTAAATATGAAATCTTTAGCAAATACACTTGCTAGCATCGTAGGTAGGGCGCTACACCTACTCAAAGCCTGTGTACCTACCCAATTTTAAGTATAATTAAAATTGGTGAGGCTCTAATAACTTCAATATTTAGGAGCTACATAAATCTGTGTAGGTATAGAAAATATTATACCTGTACCTAGGTACTTTTTTATCATGTTATTGTCCACAGTGATATGAAGTCAAACTGGAATACCTAGCTACCTGCTTATCAATTTGTCACCTAGTCCATGTTTCAGAATAAGGTAAAGAATACCTATTTATTGATGTAGTACTTTCTTCTAGACCTGTATTTAACCATCTGATTAACTCATTGAACTGTACTATTAACATGGAATGATGGGAAAAGAAATTTGCATCCAAAATTAATTTAATTATTATGCCTAGCCGCCTAGGTACCTATAGGTAGTAGCGATTTTTCTGTACAGTGGGCTCTGTTACATGAGTGACTCAAGTCTCAGCAGTCTGACCTGAGGAGTTAGGATACATTCTTTTCAGACTGACCAAATTCCATGTTTCAGAGGCTGGAAAATTGTAAGCCAATTTTTGAGCCAAAATTTCACAAAAAAATATGAGCCAAGCCAATTTGGCTCATTTTTTGAAGATTTCAAGCCAAAATAAGTTAAATAACCATGGGAACATAGGAATTATTAAATTAATTCAAAATTTTAAGCCAATTAGACATAGGTATCTGAGATTTGACCTTTTGAAGTCTAAGCCAATTAATTGTCTTTAACTGACATACTCTAATACTCTTATACATGGACCATGGTGACCAATCATTTGGCTGATCCACCTACATAATACATTTTACAATTTTACCAATTAGGATAGGATTATAGGTAGGCTAAGTACCCCATGTTTCAAAAATTCAAAGTGTTGACAAACTTGCGAATATTCTGATATAGGTACAGGCAACTTTGGACTTTTGAGGGGTGAAATAAGTTGTTAAACCTGTAAATAAGTTAAAATAACTAGTAGGTAAAGTAACTCATAATATAGTCTCAGGAGACCAGTCTGTATTTGGTACACAAAATTTCCTCAGACTTTTTCAAAAGCAGAAAAAATCCATCAAGAATTTCCAATAATAATAATTTGGTTGATCAACCAACATTTTCTCAATTTCTCCGTCGAAAATTAATGGTCCTAACATTGGAAATTAGGAATAAATAGCTAAAAATCCACTGACCTTGCAGCCTTCACCTTGCTGGAATTTACCCTCAAATGCAGTCTGGTCCACCGTCCACATTATGACCACATAATAAAGCATGTCCAAACTCGCCATTTTAATATCGACACGGCGAGTTTGTGACATTGATTTTGAGCCCTCCAATTGCAAATGGCAAGAAATATCTAATTTTCTCCTATGGTACAATTTTATTTTGAAGAGAATTTATGATAATTTGATCATTAATCATTATGAAGAGAAATTTGGTGATTTTAGGAGAGAGCTGGAGAGACAAATTGAAATGGAGAGTTTCTGTGCCATACTATATTACTTAGAGTCTGGTCAAGAGATTCACGGGGCTCACCTGCATCAGACATGAAATATCAGGTTGTTTTCAAGTGTAAAACTAATATCTTCAATAGGAAGTCAAATGTTTTTTTTTATACTTTTAAAGTATGATGAGTATCTTAAATTAAATGTGGCGACCTGGATCCATTTTCTCACTTAACTGGCGACTTTCCTGCCACAGTTTGAAATACTGTGACTTACACTAACACAGCTAATACCTACTATAATAATTATTATTATATTATTTATATAGGCACCTAGCCAGTAGCCACAGAAAGCTAATAGTTATGTGATAATGTGACTATTACTGAATACTGACTAACTTACATATCTAGGTCCTAGGAATAGATATATAATCCACTGACTTTGCTAGAATATTATCTTGAAATCAAAGGGGGGGGGGGTAAAATACCACCGACAAGTTGACAACCCAGCCAGTCCTCAAAGAGTGTCTGCGTCCCCAATTTGTCAATGATCTTTGCCCTTTGGAGACTTTTTTGATGGAAAATAAGTATATCTATACCTAATCTTTGTAAGATCTTGGATATTATTTCCGAATTAACTGTTATGTTTACCTAGTCTAATACATGTAAATATTGGAGACTAGGAGTCTTGGGAGAATTCCAGCCATTTTGGTATTTTTGGAGATGGATTGAAAAATCTTGGGAGAAAAATAATTCTAAAATTAAATTCTTTGAGACTGATCAGAGTGGACACAGTATGTAGTGTATTTCACTATTACTATGCAGTGTGGATATCCATATACTGGCTATACTTCTCAAGATTTTAATTTTAAGACATTTTGACAATTTTTCTATCTCCAAAAATCTAAAAAGTTCCCAATTAATTAAAATAGATCATACATGTAAACACAGGAATCAATCTTTCAAAGATATAAATATTTTCCTTATGAAAAACTGTAAAAGTCTCCAAAAGATCACTGGTGAATACACCATCCAGACTGTATTTCATAGCAAATTTCACCAACTTGTCGATGGAAAATTTAAAATTTCTCCTTTAAAAATAATATTCAAGCAAAGTTAGTGAATTTCTAGCTATTTATTCCTATGTTAGTGATAATGTTACCATAAATTTTTGGTGGCTAAATTGAGAAAATGCTGATGGATCAGCTAATTTATTAGAAATTTGCTGAGTGCTATGGCTCATAAACTCAGCACTTGCCTCTCCAGGTACTATCACGGAAAAGTGTATCCGTCAGCTGTTGTAGTATGCTATTTTAGCAGTTTTGACCTTTCT
This sequence comes from Caprella mutica, assembly GCA_947561585.1. NCBI lineage: Eukaryota > Metazoa > Arthropoda > Malacostraca > Amphipoda > Caprellidae > Caprella > Caprella mutica. The sequence goes on from CANNZV010000587.1 coordinate 122,170, forward strand.
TATTTTTTGCATGTGGCATTTTAGAGAGTATTCCTCCGCGTTTAAAAATTTCCCAATAAGGAGGAGCCTATTGCTGGGGTAAAATGCTAGGGTAATTGGGTGAAATGGGGGATTAGATATGTGTATCTAGAGGAGGGACGGGGGGGGGGGGGGTGATTTATATCGATTTCTGACAAGTGATTAGATATTATTTTTGTATTATACAAATTAAAGTATAAACATATTGTTTCATTAATATCATCCATGCAATGTTCATTTTGTAATGAATACATGTATTTTTTTATAATTTGAAATACATATTTATAATTTTGAAATTTTCTATTCAATTAACCTTGGTATATATTTCGTACGATTTACTCTTGTATGTTTTTATGCAATTTACTTTCGACCAATTGTCGTTCTAATATTGAAACTAATAACTATTCGAATTTGAGGTTAAAGTAGATTTCTAGCTTTAGCTTTATCAAATCTCATTAATTCCAAAAATATTAATTATGACAACCATTCACACAAGAACATTGAACTAATCCTCTTCAGACATGATTTTAAATAACTTCGCTTCTTTTACACCTTTAAATTATTTGTTCTCCTATAGGCTATATTATTAAAACTATAATACACGTTTTCAACTTTGTGGTAAATGTCTATAGTTTTACTTTTGTCAAATCTTATTCCACGAATATTTTATAATCATTCACACAAGAGCATTTAATCGTCTAAAGATATAATTTATAATAGCTTCGCATTTTTTTCACATTTAAATAATTTGCTGGACGGGATATTACCAGTCTCGGTTATAATCCGGAGATTTTCTGCATTCAGAATTTCAATAAATTAATAGTGGTGACTAATTTCGTCGATAAGACAAGTTTCTCTTCTTTTTCGGAGTCCTTTGTGTGTATAATCTTTTTTAATTCATTCAATATATTGGCCAAATGAAGAAGTTATTAAAATTTGTGTTTTTAAAATGATAATAATTCATCTTACGTCTTAATTTAATGACAACAATCAGTAAGTTGCTGACAAGCGTTTTTCTCTATTTTCATAAACTTATAAATAAGTAATTACTAATTACCTATACGGCTATACCGATACTTTCTATCTTTTATTGAAGTTATTTAATTGAAAAATTCTTTTAGGTTAAAGAATAAAATAAAACTATGACTAAGTTGTAACTTAATCTATTTAGTTTAGATTTTAAATGTAGTATTTTGATGGATTTTTTATCATCATGTGAACTGATTCTTTTCAGTTTAATTTTTTTTAATATTAAATGCTTGCACGATCAATTGTCAAGCAGTGATATAGTGAACTAAAAATAACTGAAGTGATCATAATTTTTTCTTCTCAATAAATGTCACATCGCCAACGTTGACAATAAAATAAGTTACAAAGTTCTAGGAGATGAATCAAAAGAAAGTTCTCCAAGAACAGAACTAATGTAGCTACCTACTGCAGTTTTGATGCTTAATTTGTGACATCGGAGTGAAACTGGGATTCATGACAACTGTCAACTAAGGCTCTCAACTTGCAATTTCTATCTCTTATACAATATTATTATTATACTTTCAAAATAAGATAAATAAAGGATCAATAATAGAAAATGGATAATTATTTTATATTTATAAAAAATAGTGTTTTACAAAAAAATAAATTTACAATAAACTCTAGTAAGGAAATTACTTTTAAAAAAATGGTTGGAAATTACCAAGATAGAAGGACTCAAAATTATTGCTATCCAGGACATTTTCCCGTATATTTATAAAACCTCAGGATATTTTATCTATCCAACTGGACTAGGACCTATCAGAATTTCTATCCTGTAGGACATAAATATCAGGACGTATTCAGTTTTTCAAGAACTAGCCTGGTATAAAGTTTAATATTGTATATCATTTATATTTGTTACATTTTTATTGACAATAAGGTGCGGACCTAGAAATAAAAAAAAATCTTTTATACGGACTAATTTAGAACCAAAGAATCAATTTCAAAAATTGAAAATTAACCGGGTAATGAAAGAATAGGATGTACTGCAAATTTATTTATTATGAAACGCCATACAGAAGTAGCATTATTATTTTGAGCGAAAGAGATATGCACATCTTGTATCTATGAAGAACTGAAAATATTAATAGCAATTCAAATAACAGGTATATTGAACTATAGCTGTAACTTTATGATGCCAAGATCCATATGTAAAGTTGGGGGCATAGACTGGTACAAATAATAATAATTGACCTTTATTTATTAAGCGAAGCACATAGACTGATACCAATAATTATTGACCAAGATATATTGAGCTAAGGACATAGACTGGTTCCAATAATTATTGACTAAGATATATTGAGCTAAGGACATAGACTGATACCAATAATTATTGACCAAGATATATTGAGCTAAGGACATAGACTGATACCAATAATTATTGACCAAGATATATTGAGCTAAGGACATAGACTGGTTCCAATAATTATTGACTAAGATATATTGAGCTAAGGACATAGACTGATACCAATAATTATTGACTAAGATATATTGAGCTAAGGACATAGACTGATACCAATAATTATTGACCAAGATATATTGAGCTAAGGACATAGACTGATACCAATAATTATTGACCAAGATATATTGAGCTAAGGACATAGACTGGTTCCAATAATTATTGACTAAGATAAGAAAAATGAAAAACTACTAAACACAATTACGCGATTGATACACAAACAATTATGTAGACACGTACATACATAAATAAAATGAATAGATAAAGTGTGAAATATTTGAACTTCACGTAGCCTAACTTTAGAAGATTATTCTTCTATTAAATTAATTCAGAAATTATGGAACGCAATTTTTTTACCGATATATTTCTAGCTTCAGGGATTAGTTTGGTAATTGGTGTAATACAAATGGTACCCTTAGAGTTCTTCAATAACCTAAACTCATTGGAGCTTTTAAGTTGGTCAACGGCTAAGATTATTTTGCTTCTTAACTGGACTGTCTCATCAACCGTAAGCTCGATACACTTCCTAATTTTCTTATTCCGAAGATATTTTATTGTTTCATTGGCAGGTGCATCTTCACTTTCGCTTACTGTCGACTCCTTTTCTCCGCGGTCAATTGAAGAGTCTGAATAGGATTCATTTTCCAGAAGGGGGGAACTTTGTTCTAACAGGAAGGACGAAGAAGCATTGGGAGGAGGCAAATCCTTCACAGGTGTTGAGCTGTTCTGGCTGCTGCTTTGTGATAGGAGAGTTTCTCTAACAGAGATATCTAAACTATTAAAATCGTAAAATCCATCAGCTGTACTCCGTTTGTGATTCATTGCTTTGGCCATATGATCTAATGTACTGTTAGGTAGATTCTTTTGCCTGCTTATGGTGACTTTGGATCCTCTTATACTTCTAGACGATATCTTCTTTCCTGTAGAAGTTTCATATTTTTGAAGAATTTTGAACGCAGCAGATAAACTAAAGTTTTGATCGACGTGCGATGTGATCTTAGAGGAAGCAGGAAAGACTATATCACAGAACTTATCAGTTAATTTTGTTCTCATATCTGATATGAATGCTTTCAGAACAGCAAACTCTACATCTGAGTATGCTACTGGAGCTGGTTTACCACTCCTCGAGTTCTTCTGTTCTGCAACGTTGATTATGTGGAACTTTTGATCTCCAACCATAGTAACCTCTGCTTCCTCAACCTCGCGCAACTTCATGCGAGTCATCTCTTTAGACCTTCTTCCTATTCTCACTGTCGCGACAGCTATGAGAGAGTTTCTTACTTTCAGAATTTCAGCATCACTATATTCAAGATGAGCCTTGTTTACAATGTCTGAATTCACACCACTGATGTACCTCGTAGTCTCTGACATCAAGTCTCTCAGTTCCTCTTCTGATAACAGTTTCTTCTTGGCTCTCCTTTTTGTACCGATCATTTCTTTGCCCTTCAGCTTATTTAATATTTCCATTTCATTTGACAACACATTCTTTATTTCTTCGAATATGAAGCTTTTGGTAGCAAACTGAGAGCAATCTTTTCTCTCAGGACTTTCAACATCCAAGATTAGAAAATTCAAATGCTTTTGAAATTCTAAAACGTATTTCGATTTGGAAGCATATGATATGGTGAAAGTTACTCTAAAATTTCTCACTATTTGTCTGACAAATCTCGCATCCATTAAGTGAGCGAAATTCACTTCTGTGCTCATTTTCTTTTGGTAGCAAATGAGCACATCCATAGCCATGCGTACAATCCTTTTTGGCTCCTTGCATCCTTTGTCCGACAAGTGGTTTAAATAACAATTATACCAGGATCTCATAGTAGGATTGTATTTTCTGGTATCTTTATATCTCTGGGATATGTACAAATCTTGCGCCATACTCAATTTCTGCTTCAACTCTTCTCTATTTTCTGCTGATTTCATTTCTTCTCTGATAGCCTGTATTTCTTCCCTCGAAGATTTCAGCGACTCTAGGGTATTTCTCTGTTCTCTTACTTCTGTCCCGTGCTCCTTTACCGCATCTTCAAGTTCCTTTCCCTCCATTTCTACGCGTTTATTTCCAACAAGCTTAGTGAAGATTTTAGGAATCACTTTAGGAGATTTCACGTAATGTTCATACTCCTTGCTCGTTCTACTAATATTATGGGTTTTGTAAATATGATCAGATAAGTTCATGTATAGTCCACTGCATAGTATGCATTTTTATAGTTATATTTCTTTGAAACGAGTATAGTGCTACTTGGCAAATTCCTCCTGGCTTTCTCGCATAGTTTCGACCTTGGAAGCACAGGTTTCCGATTTCGTGAAATTTCACGAGCCATCTGAACTGCAAATTTTCTCTGGTTATCTGATAAATCCTTATGGAGGTCTGTCAGATGTCTCCATAACTTATAAGTGCTCGTTTTACAGCTGCCTACAATACATTTTAACTTTTGAGTTCCATCTTTTAGCGTCTCCACTATGTTGATGTCAGTGTTGTCGTCGTTGAGTTCCGAGTCTTGAAATTCACCAAGTTGAATATCCATTTCTTCACATTTAGTGTAGTTCTCTCTTAAAGTTTTAAATGCAGTTTGAATGGATACTATATAAGATGTCTGCATTTGTTTAACTTCTTGTACGAAAGACCTAATCAACCCGTTTAGGGAAACTCTCTTCTTGAGAGTGTAGCTAGTTGCATGGGTAACATCTAAATAGCTCTCCACGCTGTCGAAAGCTATCACAGGAACTACCAGATCAGATTGTAGCGCCTCTTTCTCACACTCCTCTGTTAATTTGGTGATCTGTAAATAGAATATATATTTTAGAATATTGAATTTATTAGGTTTGCACCGCATTCATATTGTAAAGTATATTGGCGGAATTGGTATGTAATTAATCGTAAAGAATTAAACACAGATAAATTATCTGTATTATTGCATGGTAATATCATATGTACAATAATTTTCAATTTTTGAAATTTTATATCTGATACAGTCATATCGGCTAGGGTGAAATAGGGAAATTGCGGCACTAACTAAGTGTGACCAATGCAACAGAAACCATAATGGATCTTTCCCATTTGAGGACCCCCTAAATTTAAATTAATATTTTCTTTGTTTATTTTTGTCCATAGAATCGGAAAATCATAATCGACTTTGTCTAAACGAATGCTTTTTGGGATCCGAGGGCTAATTAAAGTTATTCATTCCCTATGCATTACTAAATTATTTAGAACTTTGAAAAAACTAAGTGTTTATACGTTATTTAGCCAACGATAGCCGTAATGTAGTTTGATGTGTCCGCTAGTTTGTTGTACTGCACACTTCATGGTTGATTAATGACCTGGCAGGTGGAATATGGGGGGTGGCACGCCCCTATTACATATATCAGTATTGCAGTAATAAATGGAAAATATCACGGAAACTGGAAATATTCGATACATTTATCAAGGGGGGCGTACCCCTCCCCCGATCCCCCGTCCAGGTCATTAAAAAATCATGAAGTGTGCAGTACAACAAACTAGCGGATTCAACAAACTACATTACATTTTCATGTAAAAAATCTATGTTTGAGTAATTTCAATGAAAACACGAGCATTTTCCAAGTTCTCAATCTTTCAATAATACATAGGAAATAAATAACCAAACCCTCGTATCTAAAAAAAGTATTAAGTTTCTACTTGTATTCGTGGAAAAACCACTGAAAATGGCTCCTTTACCTATAAAAAGTCAAAATATCGAAAATCGGTAGGTTACATTAAACAAATTTACCGAACCTAATTTTAATCTGATATGAATACTCTGTCACGATAATCATTTGAACTATACAGTTTTGAGCACTATAGTAAATTATTTATTAAAAAAACGAGAAATTATTATCGTACCAAAAACCATAATGTTTAAGTGATTTATTAAATTAATTGCCGGTAGGGTCATACAGGTAAATTGCGGCCCTTAAACTCTTAATTGAGATTCTCTCAATAATGTCTAAATCCTGCTAAACTAATTTTTTTTAAATGTTTCATATCAATAGATGCCCATTGCATGTTATAATTGATCAATTTACAGAACGTCTTGAAGCAATGACGTATATTAGTGTTTAAGTGGTGTGAGACCGCAATTTACCTACTACACCTTATAAGTGTACGGTCAAGCAGGTAAGTTGCGGCCCACTAACTAACTGCGGCCCTTAACAACAAAAACGTCATAGCCTCAAAACACTCGTGAAAAACAAAGTAATAAATTGTAGCAAGCACTGTGCTCATTACAATAGTTATGCAACATTTCAATGTAATTTTGGTTTAGAATGTTTTAGCTCTTGAGAGGGCCGCAATTAAAAATTATAGGGCCGCAATTTACCTGCGTGATCCTATACACAGTGAACGGGTGAGATTAAACATTAAATAAATTTAATTTAATTTAAGGAGATTAAAAATTATATAAAAATAATAATTAGTTACGTAGCACTTACCAAATTTTCAATAGATGTGGCTTGCTTTGAAGTAGATGCCATATCTATATGCAATCCTTTTTATCACTTTTACACATACTAATTTTGACACAACCTTACAGCTTGGGAGATATCGTTGGAATAAACATTAGGATATGGTCGGTTCAAGATATTGAAGACTATGCTCATGAAGCTGCCACGTGTCTCACGCCTTAAAATTATTGGAACATAGGACCGACAGATAGGTCATTTATTTTTGGGATTTTCAAAATGATTTTTTTCAAATTCCAATTACTCGTTCATTGCTATGTTTCAAGTGTTCAAACCATGCTAGATCGTTTTATTGGTATCGAAACACTTCGGAAGGATGTCAATACACACTAGGCACTGCCTGTAAAATTTGCTATTTTCATTTTGTTTCGGATTTTTTACCTTTTTTGCTAGTATTACTTACGCCCAGTTAGCCCAGCCCAGATCCGGACATTAGAAGGAAACGAGTGATTTATGTATAAAGATGGTAGGTTCGAATTCCGAATGGCACTGATAGTCAACCAAATAGAGTGAATTTGTGATGCTCTGTATTTCGTTTAAATACAACTCGGAAAATATTATGCAACTCTCCTTGTTATGATAGGAATCCATTGATGGGGGTAATACTGTGCTAGAAATTGGTATATGTATAAATGTTTATCAATTCATTTGTAATTATTCATTGCCTTAATTATGCTTCAAAATGGTAAGATCTTACGAATCATTTCGAGAAAATTTGCTACTATCTTTCGATATTCATCCAAAATTACGAAAATTAAAGTAAATTAATTGTCACATTTTGATTGCACTTGAACTTTTTTTCAAATTAAACAATAATTGCCATATAGTATTTATTTATTTATTTGTAGTAGCAATATATTTATGTGAAATACACAAAAATGTATCCACTGGCATTGTATAAAATTACAATGTTAAACCTCCGACTAAATTAATTAATAACCTATTTCATATCGTAGAAACGTAATAATTATATATAGTGTAATGCTTATATTCAATGGCAGTTAATACTTTTTTGTAAACACACTGTAAAATATATTTACACTGTATAGTGTAAATATTTGTTGCAAGCTGAAAATATGAATATAAAAAATGATACGTCATATTATTAATTTGATGGTTTTGAGACTATGTCACCAGAGGGCCAAAAAGTAAAAGTGTATGGCCATCTTGCAATGATCAGTCAGATCTTCGCTGGCAGTGTGAATGTATATAAGGGTTTAAAGTTGTTCCAATGTCTCAAGATATAAGACAGTCTCAAGTTGCACGATGGTTTTTCACTCTGAACAATTATGATGAAGCACTTAACTACAAACAACATATAAGTCAAGTTAAGTTTAAAATTAAACGAGGTGTTTGGGGTAAAGAAATAGCCCCCGAAACTGGCACGCCTCATCTACAAGGCTATTTGGAATTCTTCCGGTCCGTTAGATTTGCCCATGTGCAACATATTTTTGGAATAGCAGCTCACTGGGAAGTTGCTCGCTCTTCATCTCTTGTGAATTACAACTACTGCTGTAAAGGTGACTACTGTTAACATTATCTGATAGGTATTAGGAAATTTGGATCGTATTGGAAGTAATGACTGAACTAGTATAAAACTTGGTCATTTGTTATGGATTTTTGATGAGGTAGGATCTAAATATTAATAGTTGACCTATTTTGAATAATTTAATTTCACTTGCAGAGAATTAATTTCTTAAATATTCTTGACAGTATTGATGAAAATTGCTAGTTTTTTAATGTTATAAAAAATTAATTTAATTAAACCTTTATGATGGTTAATAATTATATTTAGTGAACGTAGATTTTAGTTAAATTTTTGACCTACATTGCACTACATGTTAAGCTTAATTCAAATACCGAAAATATATTTCTTATCATGATTAAATAAATAACTCCTTTGTGCTATGATAAATAAAATATAATATTTGAATTCCAACTTCATAGGTAATTGCTCATTGCTGGAATATAGAACAATGTCTTCATAATTTCTTATGTTTCCTTCGTAATTAGGTTAGTGAAGTAACTGTATGAACGTAAATTAAACTTAAAATTTCTTAGCATTACTTCATGATCAATATTAATGTTCACTTTCTGTCCGTATTTCTCTGTATTATGAAGTCATGAAATCCAATGTAATTTAACTAATTTCCGTAATTATCATTTTTTGAACAAAGCTACAGATTTCTCTTTAACCTAACCATCTCATTTCAGATGGGGTTTATGAAAGTTTTGGAGACTTCTCCCAAGAAGAGCGAGGTGAGGTTGGTGGCGGAAACGAACGCCGACGTTCTGCTAGCATTCCCATGGTGATAAGAGGATTATTAAGTTCGGACTGTGCCATACAAATAAAGGTGTCAAAAGAGTATGCAGATAGGAATATCTATTTCGACAGAGTCACAAATATTCTGAAAACTCTGATTGATCAACATAGGATGTTCAACAAATGGCAGAATAAACTTTTGTATCCTTGGCAATTTGAGATACTAGATAAAGTATTAACCCAAGAAGATAGAAAAATTCTATGGGTGGTAGATAGACAAGGCAATAATGGTAAGACTTACCTTTCTTTCTATCTAACAATTTTGTATTTTTTCCAATATCTCGATGGAAGTGTTAATGGCCGGGACCTAGGATCAATTCTAAGAACCATTAGCAAAGGAATTGTTTTTGATGTATCTAGAGCAGGGCTCAACTCTTTTGAATATGGCGTTGTTGAAAATCTTAAAAATGGAGTATTAGTGTCCGGCAAGTACAGAGGAGCTTACAAAAACTTCAACCCTATGAAGATAGTAGTTTTTTCAAATAACTTCCCAAACAATTCGCTTTTGTCTGAGGACCGATGGGACACAGTAATTTTAGGGGAAGGGAACTACACTCAGTTGGATAAATCGGCAATCATCGCTCCACAAAATAAATATCCATTTACTGAACCGCCGGCATTGCCAGAATTAAGCGAGACATTTGATTTGACAGAATTTTTAGAAGGTAGGACATCGGATGAAAATGGGCTGTTAGAAATAGAGCAATTGCAATCTTTTTTACCTCAAAATGTCATTTCAAATCATGGATCCCGTCTTAGAGCTCGGTTAAGAAAGGATATTGTAGCTACATCTCAAGTTGCCGGGCCATCCAGAACAAACAGAGATGTTAGCTCTCAAAACTCTCAAAATACAGATAATTTTGTGCCAGATCCGACTGCTGTAAAAGTACTCCAATGCCCAAACCATACTCATGGTAAGATTTCTACATTAAAAAAACTCGTTCATCATCTTTGTAAAATAATTTTTTTTCTATTTATCCACATCTTATTTTAATTTAGTTTCAGTTCGTGGCAAAGGTTGCCCATGCCGCACAAAAAACAAAACAAGTGGTTCAAATGGTATGAATAATTTTGAGCTAATCATTTAAAGTTTATATCTAAATGATTGAGGTATTCTTGGCACTTATTTCTAATTTTATCTGTAGATGGTGTTCTGGCAATTGGAACTCACATAGAAGATGAATCTCACCAAGGCTCTCAAATCGATAATACGGGAGGTATTCTTCTTTCATCTGGTAAGTAAATTCTGGGCATAATAATCATATGAATTAACATCACCAGTATAATTTAGTCTTGTCATAAGATGCCTCTTCATATTTATACTACTCAAACGAATGAAAGTTATTAAGCGAATAATCTAAAACTCTTTTTTAAAATTAGTTCCAACCTCTTCAAGTGCACCTGCAACATGTCGTGGAGGAACATCCGGAACTTCACTTTCTTCTTCTGATGAACTTCCTTGTGCTCAACGTAAGTTTCATAATATTAATATGTTTGACTTTTTTTGTGTTAGAATGGTGAGACTAGAAATTATTTTGGACTTAAGTTTAAATAACTAATTTCATCATTTTATTTTCCAATGTATAGCACAAAAGATTATCCGCAAAAGGAAGCAGCCTGGTAAAACGAAGTTATCTCTCTCTGGAGAGAAGAGTAAGGATACAGGAACCCAAGAGAAGGACCAGGATGACATAAGCGAAGATGACTTCGTTAATGATCCAAGGAGGAGATTTAGGAGTTAGAAAATGTCTTAATTATTTTTATTTTACGATTATAGGTTTCCATCATTACATATACTTATGTAATTGTAAAGAAACTAATTATTAGATTATTTAACAAATTCTTTTACCTCCAGTCTATGTACAAATTATATAATATCCTGGTTAATTTTGTTTCTCTACCAGTCTATGTACAAACTGAAATATCCTGGTTAATTTTGTTTCTCTACCAGTCTATGTACGAACTATATAAAATATCCTAGTTAATTTTGTTTCTCTACCAGTCTATGTACAAACTATATAATATCCTGGTTAATTTTGTTTCTCTACCAGTCTATGTACAAACTGAAATATCCTGGTTAATTTTGTTTCTCTACCAGTCTATGTACAAACTATATAATATCCTGGTTAATTTTGTTTCTCTACCAGTCTATGTACAAACTATATAATATCCTGGTCAATTTTGTTTCTCTACCTGTCTATGTAAAAACTATATAATATCCTGGTCAATTTTGTTTCTCTACCAGTCTATGTACAAACTATATAATATCCTGGTCAATTTTGTTTCTCTACCAGTCTATGTACAAACTGAAATATCCTGTTTTTTTTCTCTACCAGTCTATGTACAAACTATATAATATCCAGGTTAATTTTGTTTCTCTACCAGTCTATGTACAAACTATATAATATCCTGGTCAATTTTGTTTCTCTACCTGTCTATGTACAAACTATATAATATCCTGGTAAATTTGGTTTCTCTACCTGTCTATGTACAAACTATATAATATCCTGGTCAATTTTGTTTCTCTACCTGTCTATGTACAAACTATATAATATCCTGGTCAATTTTGTTTCTCTACCAGTCTATGTACAAACTGAAATATCCTGGTTAATTTTGTTTCTCTACCAGTCTATGTACAAACTATATAATATCCTGGTTAATTTTGTTTCTCTACCAGTCTATGTACAAACTATATAATATCCTGGTCAATTTTGTTTCTCTACCAGTCTATGTACAAACTGAAATATCCTGGTTAATTTTGTTTCTCTACCAGTCTATGTACAAACTATATAATATCCTGGTTAATTTTGTTTCTCTACCAGTCTATGTACAAACTATATAATATCCTAGTCAATTTTGTTTCTCTACCAGTCTATGTACAAACTATATAATATCCTGGTCAATTTTATTTCTACCAGTCTATGTACATACTGGTATATCCTTGGCAATTATTTTTTACCAGCCTATGTACAAACTACATAATATCCTGGTAAATTTTTCATTTTCTACAAGTCTATATTCACCACTCAACAAATGTATTTGGTATTCATGTTTCAAAATGGCTATGTGTAATGGTCAATAAAATACATCTGATTAAAAAGAAGTCTTCTATTAAAAATAGAGTTCAAATACTTAAGCAATTTCCATCACAAGTATTTTCCAGGATATAAAAAGGACATCACTGGAAATGATCTATCCTGAATTCAATACCTGGACATGATGTTCAGAAGTCATTTAGAAGAGTAACTAATAACTAAATAGGTATAAGGTAGTGATATCACCAGAAGGTAACTATTGGTAATATTAATTAAAAGTTATAGGTAATTAGGTAGTTAATAACATTATCAATACAAATATTAATAAATAACTTTATACACATTCTTATCATTTACATTAAAAAATAAAAGATACCAAAATGAAGAATATTAAATTATATTTATTTAAAATAATTTTAAGAAGCACGCAAGTTATCATGTTGCATAAAGATCATTTCAATACTAATTCTACCATGTCCAGGATAGCTGAATGGTATTTATCTCCCAAAGTTGTAGATCTCGTGTTAACTTATGCAAGAGTATAGCAGAGCGTCATATGCTGCACCTAGCTAGCTCTATATATTTGCAAAAACATGCATCTGTTTTTGGTTTTGTGCAAGAAGTTGGACCCTCAATTCGTAACACCACTAATCATAAGTGGATTAAAATTAAAAATACCAAGTACTTCATAAACGACTGTGTAGCTTTGCTAGATGTCGATTATGAGATGCCGCAGTTTGCGAGAATTTCGTCAATCGAATGTAGAGAAGGGAACGTGCACTTTCATTTAGTTAAAATTGTAACTGTTGGATACAATGAACACTTGAGGTCTTACGAAGTGTTGACAAATAACATCGGTGTGGTGGCACTTCCTCATTTTCATTTTTCTGGGTCATTGAAGTTGGTATATATTCATGTCATGAAATCTATTATATTCCAAATATTGGAATATAAATAAAAAAGGAAGCTCTATTCTCAAAGTAAAGTTAGAATGTATGATTTTGTTAGAAAGGATCTCAATTATATGTGATAAATAGCTAAAGAGGAATTTTGTTATATTGAAAAATAAGAGGATTCATATTTATTTTGATCGCACTGTTTTTTTTTAAAGTTTTTTTTTTCATTTATAGCTAATTCTCTATTTAAACTATAACTATGTCATTGTAATTTAATATTTTTATAAATGTATTAGATGTTTTAGGTAATTCTTTTATTTATCCTTACTTAAGTGAAGCTGTTTTTGGTGGATGGAAGAGAAAGGGGAAGACGTCCCTTGGTACCCGAACTGTTGTAATTTTGAATAGCATTTGTCTTTTTTTTAATTATTACCATGTTTATCATTATTTTACTCTACTTGCAGTTTTGGAGGATAGCGCTAGGGTTATGTTCTTCAATTGCGAGGTTCATATTTAATTATTTTAATTTATTTGTTAGATAGTCATTTACTATCGTTTCTTCATTTTCCTCTTCCATCCGTGCGTGCAGTCACAGGTTCTTGTGTCCCTTTTCGTCACATTCCTTGGTAAGTGACTGTATTCACCGCCTCACGGAGTAGCTTTTCTGCATGCATGAGACAGGTCACCGAAAAGTTGTAGGTGACTTTGTTCATGGAGTCACTTTCCTATTTTATTTCTTCTTTTAAATCCCTTTTAATTAGTCTCCTTTTGACATTAGCGATATGGCTTTTGGTTCCGAAGCAGACGTAAAACCGCCTACTAAAATAAATTACTGTACGTAAAATTACATTTCACTATGTTCAAGCAACATTTCTCTTACTCCATCATTACATTTTCATGTGTTGGTATAACATTCCTTCAATACCAATATTACATTTCACTATGTTCCAGCAACATTTCTCTTACTCCATCATTACATTTTCATGTGTTACTGTAACAAATGTCACCAATGTCCTTGTAACAATTTGTGAAATGCTGGTAGAACATGGAGACATTGTTAGTGCAATAGTAACATATGAACATGGTTTACCATAACGTTTTTTTGTGTTGTGTGAACATATCCATTTCTCTGTGTGTAGAGTGTACAACGTGTACAATAAAGATGCTATTTCCTTCAAAGCCTCTGTCTTTCTCGATAAAGTTTTCAGTGGAGAAAAAAAGAATCCAATGCAGTTGGAGATTGAGGCTTCAGGTTAGTAACTAGATTGTAATAATGATACTCTCTTATTTGGTTCAAAGGTTATATTTATAAAGAAAGTTGGCATGAGACAAAATAGTTTCTTAACTTACATGTATAGTTAATTTTTTTCATTGTTCTTCAGAAAACAACAAAGGAGATGATGCTACCCTGCAAACTGGCGTGAAGAGTGGAGAAGATGAACAGAGTCCTACACTGATGGAAGGTGAATCCCAAGGTTAGTAACTGCACGCTTAGGTGTCATCGTTGGTTTTTGAAATTTCAACTATAGTTTTAGTTAAGCCTATTTTCTTGGAAGATTTTAAGTAGTTACAGTCATCATCATCATTCGTGTGTAGGATTGCCTTTTCTGTAAGAGTTAATTTCAATATCCTGCATTAATATTTAAGAAGTTACTCTTTTTAACTTAGCAGAGAAAGAACAGAGTTGATGCAGAAGACAGTGATGACGAGATAATTCCCTCCTCTATACCAGAGAGGAAGAAGAGGTCTCGAATCGAGCATCTGAGAGCTTTGTCTCGATCAAGAGTGTATCTTCTCACAGAACCTACACAAACGAAGATAGAGAGGCTAGGCTCTTAAGGATCTTTTCCGTCCCCTGATGGAGGAGGGTAAGTTCATTACTGGTGATCAGGTCGATGCTCAGATAAAAACCAACTTGCCTGAAATTTTCAAGAAACATGGCAGCAAGAGTGTCAGGAACAAGTACAGAGAGTTCAAACACCGTTATCTTCAACAAAAGAAGATGTGAAATTATCAAGAATTATTTCTCATTTTCAAACATTTGTTTATCAGATGCTTTGCTAATCAATGTAGTTCAATTTTTGTCTTGTCTTAGCTATATAGCTACTTATTGGAGTTTAATTTGTATTTTGTTAATTTTTAGTTTTTCTTGCGTCACAATTTATTAATTATACTCATCTATTTTTTGTTATTTATTTTACTATTTTCTCTGTTACCTGATAGTCCTTGTCCCGAGGCTACCTCTAGTTAGAACTTCTTTTTGTTTAGTTTGGCGTTGTTTTTCTTCAGCTTTCCTTTGTATCTTTCCTCAACTTCTTCCTCTTCCTTCTAACTTTCTATATCCATGGGTAAGCAGACTGACTGTGTAGGTCTCTTATACATGGGTAAGCAGACTGACTGTGTAGGTCTCTTATCCATGGATGTCTTATCTTCTATTTCATAAGCATAAAAAAATCCTTTCTTATGATAAATTTGTTCACGAATATATTTTTATGCTTTTATCATAATGCCACAGGCCTAGTGAGAATTGATAAATACAGTACGAAGAGGGAAAACTGATTAAGAAAATTAAACTATATTGGTATCAACTTTATTAATTTTATAAATAAGACATTCATGAGTTTATCCTTGAAAGGTGATTCTGATAACTTGTAATCTATTTTATTAAATTGAAAACTAATAATGATAAAATCATTGCTACATTTTGCACAACTATATATATATTTCTACATTCAATTGTAACAAGTTTCATTATTTTTGTAACAACCTGATATAAATTTCAAGTAGCTGTATGAACCTAGTGTAATTAGTGAAGAGGCGTTTAGACTATCAATCATGATTGACAATTTTGTTCGTTCTATGTCACAAACACCTCAAATCCGCCCACTTTTCGACACTGTCAATGAAGATTGAGTGATCTCTCGCTGTTCAAATCAATGCGCATTGATTTTGAACAGCGAGAGATCACTCAAACTTCATTGACAGTGTCGAAAAGTGGGCGGATTTGAGGTGTTTGTGACGTAAACAATCAAAATTGTCAGTCACGATTGACAGTCTAAACGCCCCTAAACAATTTTTGCTACAAAATAGAATTATTATTTATTGAAGTTGAACAATAACGGCAACTAGAAATGCGATTCAGTCATTAATGACATACATACATAGATGTAGAGCGAAATAGAAACTAATCTTGTGCAAGATATTGCAATTGATTACAGCTAAAATAGTTCAAATGAATTGTTAGCTACATCAAGATAATTTAGCTCTAATGTGACTCTTCTTCTCAATAGCTCTCTTCATCTTCACTTTCGAAAGAAATACAAGGAGACCTATACCTGCTTCTGACAGATAGATTCTCTGTATCTGGCGTAGGTGCTGAAGCAGATAGCGTGTCTGGGACCTTTAAAGAGTCTATATCCAACTTAAACGAACTTGGATCATAGACTACTTCCTCCAATATAAAGAGCATCAATTTGTGTGCATATTCTGTAAATAATATATAGATTATTAAAATTTATGGTTTTATAAAGCTTATATATTTAATTTGTATTACAAAGATTGTTTTGGATGAAACGAAGGTTCTAGGAGTTTTGCCAGTGTACAATTTTGCCAGGCGGATTTTTCCCATTGGATTATATATTTCTAGGTTTAAATTGTAAATTATAAGTATAAAATGTGAGAGTTTTTATTTAACTTATATTAAATAGCCACGGAAATTGAAATAAAATTAATTTTGAATTTACTTAAGATTATTACTGAACATCTTTTAATTAAAACTGTTATACATATATTCTAACATTCTTGTAGAATTCACTTATCACCGTAATTGAAAAAAGTATGGTTAACCTAACTAGCAATAATTCTACATTTTCGAAAATTTAAGAAGCAAACTATATAATCGTTACAATTTAATAGATGTTATGAATGGTATTTAACGACTTGAAAAAGTAGGATATATATTCATTCATTGTAATCAGTTGGTTCCTGAAGTTTGCTCCATTACAGCTATTGTCTTATCCCTTTCACAATGGCGTCGATAGTATTAAGTTCAAGTGGAAAAGATATCATTATTTAAAAAAACATATTAATACTTTATGTAAGACTGAAAACTATGAAATCGTTAATGAAATCATATAACATATTAATGAACATATTGTCATATCTCATCACAAAGGTGAAGAAAGCCGTAAGTGAATTGCAAACAACAGTTAAGATTGATAAACTATAGTATTTGAAAAATAACAAACCATATATTTAAAACTAAACTACTGTCAAAATATATAACAGTCATATTTAAAAGATGTTCTGTAATTTCATAAGTAAAATCAAACTCATTTTATTTCCAATTTCGTGGCTATTTTACATTGGTTAAATAAAACTTGTCATAGCACAATATGTTAAAGTTACATTAAAACATTTTATATTTATGTAAGTTGCATCTCACTTTTTATAGTTATAATTTGTAATTTACCAATTTAAACCCAGGAATACATAATCCACGGGGAATATTCCGCCGGGCAAAAATCCGGCTGGCAAAATTCCTGTCACCGAAATGAATTTACCTCTGGTACTTTCTTCCTTTACAATGATACACACAGAGAAAGGATTAGTTGAATCAAATCATATTTGATTTGAGTAAATTTTATGGTTTATCTGTGCGCCTACCTACGTGGTGAGTTGCAGGTACTATTTAAAATGAGTTAAATTGACGTTGGTTAAAACAACACATATGTGATTTGATTATTTTTAATTCCCGATGGTCACAACAACTATCTGTGATAGTCAAAACTACTCGTGATGGCTGAACTAATTAAATGTAATGGTTAAAACAACTACAGAACAAGGTTACATCAACTACTTGTGTATGTTTCTTCAATCACTCCTATGTGTTATACCAACTACTCGTGTAGGTTATACCAACTACTCGTGTAGGTTACATTAACTACTCGTGTAGGTTACATCAACTATTCGTGTAGGTTATATCAACTAGTCGTGTAGGTTATATCAACTAGTCGTGTAGGTTATATCAACTACTCGTGTAGGTTATACTAACTACTCGTGTAGGTTAAATTAACTACTCGTGTAGGTTACATTAACTACTCGTGTAGGTTATATCAACTATTCGTGTAGGTTATATCAACTAGTCGTGTAGGTTATATCATCTACTCGTGTAGGTTACATTAACTACTCAGGTAGGTTATATCAACTATTCGTGTAGGTTATATCAACTATTCGTGTAGGTTATATCAACTATTCGTGTAGGTTATATCAACTAGTCGTGTAGGTTATATCAACATCTCGTGTTGGTTATATCAACTACTAGTAAACTAAGTAAATGTATATCAACTATTAGTGTAGGATGAAATATCGGTCCGGTTAGCAGTAGTCAGACTTTTTACATGACTTTTTCAGTCACTATATTTACTCTATTGAATTATAATCTCGAGTTAGGCAAGGAAGTTATAGTACTAAGGAAGCGGTGTAACGGCTAAACCAACAACGTATAAGCGGAACCATCGTTTTAACACCTTGTTGTTAGCAATTAGTCAAGTGAGCTTCCTTGTCTCTCTTCGCTTCAGTCAAAACAGCTTCCTTGGCGTCTTGTTGTTGTTCCGCTGTGTCGTGTGGTGACGTCACACCACACATATGACGTCACACTAGGAACAGACTGACAGTTCAGGGAGCATTCGCACACGGCCAGTGACGTTTGAGAAACAAGGGAGGTTGCACGCATCTAGCACACGCTCCAACAAACGCTTATTTAAGTCATTAACATTGCATCTGTTGCCTAAATATTCATCAATTAATCTTCTTACATCAGTTAAATGTCTATAGATGAGAAAATTATTGAGCAAAATGATCAGATACCTAAAGTATTTTGAAGAATAATGTGTAAGTTAACATCAGCTGTTGTGCTAACGAGAATCGTTACTCAACTTACTCAGTCAGGTCTGAGAGCGACGCACACACGTGTACTCTCCCTCGTTTCTAAATCTACATTAGAAGCTAACACGATTGTAACGGCTTCCATGGGCTATGTTAGCCGCCTGGAGTTAGGTCCCGGTATCAATTAGATAAGACTATTTATTTTCTAGGACCAAATCTAACATGTTCATTTATTTTCTACTTTTGCTTCTGTGATATGCATACAATTTTAATTTAAAAAAATTATTGTTCACGTCGACCTATCCTTGCTTTTTGAAATGTGTTCGATCCGATAAATTGATATATGGTTATTAGTTGTAAATTATTAGATTAGATTGAATAAGTAACTTCATCAGGTCAGTTTTTAAAGTAGTTAGATGACGTAAATAACTTTACGTAGTGATAAATAGGTAGGCTAGATGAATTAATTAACCAGGCTAGATCACAAAAGTTGATAGAAAAAATCTTGATATGCTGCAATTGTACTATAACTTAATGAATAATATATCAATAATATAGCCTTTATCTTCTAAACCATATTTTAATGCAATTCATCTTACTCATAGGCACTAATATAGAAATATGCTAATAGAATTACCAAGGTCAAATTGAAAACGAAATATAAACATTTAAGTTTTAAGCCCCGTTTACATTGACACTCACATCCACGAGCAAGTGCACGCTCAAAAAGAGCCTTTACTGTTCACATTTGAAAAGCGTTTGGCGGGCAGATTGAGACGGTGAGAGAGTTCTTAGTTTGTATTCAGTTTCGATGGCGAGAAGTGTAACAACATGAAATGAAGCAATTTATAGCACCAAAGCGATGGTCCATAAATTTCATTGGTTTCATGAATTTCATCAGATTTTTTCGATTCGTTGACTTTACTACGCTCCCTCAGTGGTTCTAGGTATATTCCACCCCTGTGTCAATGCTCATTACGGTGACAATAAAATGTCAAAGATCTTATTATTAGATGGCCGTTTGTTAAATACTACGTACCCTTGAAAAATAACTCAAACGATATCCTGAGACATTTGAAAATATTTAGAGGTAGCTCAAGTCAATTTTTGACATTTTATCATAATAGACAAAAATACAAATATTCTTAATATCGTAGTATATTTCAAAGTTTACATGTCGAGCAATTTAATGCTATTTCTTTTTAACATGAAACTGCAGTATATGCTCTTACAACAACGGTTGGAATAGGTGTGGAGGGTAGACTGCCAGAGACAACCCACTTAATTTTTTTTGCTTATTATTCGCTCTTTTGGATTTTAGGACAAAGACTCCCGTGGTCAAGATCTCTCCATGTGAAAAAGGCAGTGATACCCAGGTTTAAAACACTGTACAATAATGCCCTCCATCCCCATCAGAATCCTCCTGGTAAAAAAACCTTCGATCAAAAACCATATCACACCACATTCACTCTAAGTCAAAGTTCAAAATATATTTAAAAATATAATAAATACTATATGACATCATCTTACAGTTGATATCGCTGTTGCGTTATCGTTAGTGAAGAAAATCAGCATGGGATTGAAAATCGAAATACCTCAACTGATAAGAGTGTTCACACAACCTTTCCGTCCAATATTATATCACATGCTTAGTAAAAAATAAACAGCTCGTGATTGGCCAACAGAAGGTTTAACTTGTTACAATGAAAATGAAACTTACCTAATATTATATAAAATAATAATAAAGCGGGGTGGAATATACCTTTTCCGTATAGTTTGAATTTCATTTTTCACTTTTTCTCCATCTCTACCTAATATTAATAATAAACGTTGTTTAATGTCATTATTACTCTCTCTTAAATTTCTAATGTTGTATGCTTTCCAAAGGCATTCGTGATTCCTTTGTAATTCAATTAGCTGTTCAACAGCAGCTCTACTTGTTGTCAGCCATTGTAGTAACACAAACACAGCAATTGTGTATGCATAACTGCTATCACGAACCTATATGATTGTGAGTAAGTAACATTCAAATTAGTTACCGATCGTCTCGCACGAGATACACACCTTATCTCCAGTCTTAGTTATTGAGACTTTTACTTGTGAGCGTTCTAGTGAGGATACACAGTGTAATTACCATTGCTTGACTAATGAATATATTCTCTTTAAAGTGTTAATTACATTAATTTATTACCCTAAATACAGTTAAGCTTGAACCAGAGGCCTGAGGTCGGAACCATATTGGCAAGGTGGTTCTAGGGCATGGTACCATGAGTATTTAGTAGAAAGAGATATATTGAGAAAAAGGAATCTGAAAATAGTAAAACAGAGTAAGATTCTATCACACGTAACCCATAGAGTGAACCGTTATAAGGATTCACAGTTGATGAGATAACTCCAAAGGGGGACCCGTCACATTGGTGGCCAGTATGGTGCGTGATTAAGTAATTCGAATTTAATGTACGGAAATTCAATTACTAAAGTAAAAGATTGAAAGCTTTGTAGTTTACCAAAAACTCAGTTAACCATCTGATTGGAGAGTATTTGATTACAGCAAGACCGGGTTTTGCGACCCTATATGACGGTACGATTCAATTAAGGTGTTCAGTTTTTGTGATAAAGTATAAAGATTGTTCAACTCAAGATCAAGCAAACGGCATCTCGAAAATTATCGGAAGGATAAGGAGAGTACAGATGGCCTAATTTGAAATATGAATGAGAGCAGAGACAATCAGTGAGACTAACCAGTCTGAAAAAAAAAAATTCTGGAAAATTCTGGAAAACACGGAGGGAGGAAGCGACACTAATGGGTAAAGGATTGCACACGAACAACAAGTACATTTTATCAATAACATGTATGTTGACAAGATATAACGAATTACAATTGATTGATTGTCTAAGTAAAACATTTAGTCGTTGTGAAAATCCCAAAACGTTAATGTCAGATTGTGCGAAAGAATTTAAGTCTAACGCAATTAGAACTTTCAGTGAAATACATCAGATATTTAAATGTGAGGTACTTCCATACTCAGCATATTCCAATGGAATTTGTGAACGTAATAACCAGAGAATTAACAAATTACTAAGATTCTATGTAGGTACAGTAAATCACGATAATTGGGACATATTTCTCGATATTGTCCAAAACACAATTAACAACCAATTAAATATGTCCTTGAAAGATACACCTTCATTCGCTCTTTTAGGTCGTGACACATCTCCAAATATTCAAGCAGAAAATTTGGATAATATTTACAATTTAGATACATCAGAATCAATAGTCAAAGTTAAGGCCAGACAAGCTATATTTATTCAATATCAGATTTGAGCTAACATAATTAATCAATCAAACAAACGCATAATTCACCACAATAAGACACGAAAAAACAAAATTATACAGATAGGTGATCGAGTATTAATTAGAAATCATCAAAAAACACATAAATTACAATTAAATTGAATAGGACCAGGTACAGTATTACAAGTAAAAAAAAACAAAGCTATAATTAAAATAGGACATCAAACGATAACAAGTAACATAAATTACCTAACTAAGTTGGAAAAATTCACAACCAATTAATTAAATAATTTCATTAACATCATTAAACAGGAAATCAAATTATAAGCAATTTGAATATAAGCATCAAATAGGTAGCCCAAAAAAGGAACACATAACACGAAGTAACATGAGGTAACATGTAACATGTAGTACAGGAACACGTGACATATAACACGGTTACATGCAAAGATTCAGAGAAATGTTTACATTTTTTTGCTTACGCAAGTCAAACAAACACACCATGAAGCTCATTGTTCATAATACAATATTTCATTTGCTCAGTAAGAGAATTATTGTACATGTAAAATAATTGTATGTATTTAATTTAAGATGATGGGATGAATTATGAACTTTATTAATATAAAATTTCATATAATAATTTTAAGTGGATTAATTTTTTTTGTATGCATGTTAATTTTAAATTTTGTGTTTAAATGTTGGTGTAACGAATAAGATGAATTATACTTTGTAAATGTAGTAGTAAAATTGTTTGAAATCAGAATGAAAATTTGAAAAAAAAAATTATAACTTCAAAATTAGGATGAAATACTGAAATAACTTAAAATCAAAAATGATTAATTCAAAATGAGACTGAAATCTGATAAAATAACTAAAAAAAAAAGACCAGGGGCCATGATCTAACAGTGTCGTTTTGATTTCAGTGAACTTGAGGCAGCGAGGAACAGCCGTTGACAGACCCTCAGCCATATACAGCCAGTGACTGACTCTCAGCCACTCACAGCCGGTTGACACACTGAACTATAATTCAAGGTCGTGAGAAGGAACAGCTGACGCAAAAATGGGACAGACTCAGAGTAATTTTGATCTGAACTCGGTGGTGGAGTTGATCCAGAAGTCGACTTCAATGAACAAGGCTCATTTAGAGCATGCTATTAAATCCATGGGGTCTACAAAATATGACCTAATACCGGATTTATTTAGCGATATTTTGGTGTTAATCCTAACACTGTTAGTTGTGATAATTATGGTGTGCGGGTACAATCAATCCAGGAAGGTAAAGTCCGACGAGGACATGAGAATGTATGAAATGCGGAGTCTGAAGTCTAAAATGGCGACAGAAGCGTTTAACCAAATTAAAAGAGGGACCCCTTTAGAACAGGGAAACTAATTGGAACAGTGAATTACTTTAACGATCAGGCTATAAACATTCAGGCGACAAACTTTATTGTAATGCCTCATAAAAAACAAAAACCAAAAAGCAAAATTACCAAAACAAGATTTAGCAGCATTTAAGAATTTTTTTTTTTCAAATTAAATTAGACCACTATTCAAAGTTTTTTTTAATTTTAAGTTTGGGTAATTTTAAGTGAAAATTAACAATAATCGTTTTTCAATTGAATTGAATTTTAATTTTTTTTTCGGTGTTGATTTTAATGTTTAATTTTAAGGATTAAGACGTGTCTCAAAAATTGATAAAGATGATCAAAATTCATATAAATTCAAATAAGAATATAAATTAATTAAAAAGTCATAAAATACGATATCATAACATATGATAAATTAAAATGAATAATTACTTTTATCAATAAAGAAGGAATTTTATTGAAATAAAACATAACTAAGCTAAATAAAATATATTTTTATAAATGAAATTTTTTTTTTTTATTATAAAATTTGTTTTTTAAATGTAAATGCAGTAACAAACTTGTGTAATGTATTGGAGTGATCAAAGGACTGATAATATTTAGAATAATATTCTACATATTAGGAGGGGAGAGGTGAGATCTCAAATAGATTAGGCAAGTTGTTACATTTATAAAATGAAAAAAGTATTCATTTTTTGAACTGAGACATAGTAGGTAGGAATAATTTAGAATACTTAGGAATAAATAAAAATATTGTTAAAGCAAAATTAAGATTGTATAGGTAAGATAAAAAAATTTAAGAAAGTTTGGTGAATGCACTTTAGTCTGACATATTTCTAGAACGAATTAAAACTCATATTTTTCAATTTTCTAATAATGTATTTATTGCCGGTTCGAGAAATTTCAAGAGATCCAAAACACATGTTTCCACTAACAGCGTGAGCGTCTGAACATTGGTAAATATAGAGTAACAATGGGTAGACAAACCAGCATGCAGTTTTGGAAAAATGTGAATTGTAACTTTGAAATTTTCGGATGGGGGGAGCGATGTAGTAACGCAAACACAGCAATTGTGTATGCATAACTGCTATCACGAACCTATATGATTGTGAGTAAGTAACATTCAAATTAGTTACCGATCGTCTCGCACGAGATACACACCTTATCTCCAGTCTTAGTTATTGAGACTTTTACTTGTGAGCGTTCTAGTGAAGATATACAGTGTAATTACCATTGCTTGACTAATGAATATATTCTCTTTAAAGTGTTAATTACATTAATTTATTACCCTATATACAGTTAAGCTTGGACCAGAGGCCTGAGGTCGGAACCATATTGGCAAGGTGGTTCTAGGGCATGGTACCATGAGTATTTAGTAGAAAGAGATATATTGAGAAAAAGGAATCTGAAAATAGTAAAACAGAGTAAGATTCTATCACACGTAACCCATAGAGTGAACCGTTATAAGGATTCACAGTTGATGAGATAACTCCAAAGGGGAACCCGTCACACCATTTTGCAGGAGCTTCGATGTTTACAACCTCCCCCCGTGCATCAATGGAATGGCCAGGCGGCTAACATTTAGTTTATATGTGTCTGTAGTCCAGTCCACTGCTAATACATGCATATTCACGGACTACCAGTGTATCGAATATAGTATTGACAATTGAGACTGTTAGTGTACGTGACGTCATCAGCGCAACACTCAAAATTAAATTTAAGACAATCTAAGAGTGATAAATTATGAAAAAATGTTCATTTATTGCCAATATAAGAAGAGAGTAATGGTGTATTCAGATATTAAAACTACTTGACCTTAATTTTCGATAAAGTCTGTTGCTTAAATGACGTCACGGTAACAAATCACTCTACTCTACGTATATAGCAGTGGACCGAAAAACAGACCTAATAATGTAGCTGAGAGACGTTGTTATAGTTCCAGTACTATAACTTCCTTGAGACTGGCTGAGCCATCATGCAACGATATAACCACAGACAATATAAGATAGACGCTCAACTCCATGTTGTAAAATACAGAGTATGTTTGCACTGACGTCAGCACTCTGACCCAACTTCTAGCCAATCAGCGTTAATGTATACCTACAACTTAGTGTCGCCTAAGACTATATGCTACCTATATAGGTTTATCTTTGGGTTTGTACTCGCTTGGTATACCTATTTATGACTATTCTCCGAATAGAAGGTAGATTATATTCAAGCACGGTACAGGAACATAATCGGGTATAGTACCTAGCAGACGACACAGGAATATGACGTCACCACAACAACACATTCCTTGTTTGTGACCGAGTGGCTCATAATTCCTCGTATTTGCATGTTAATATCGAGAAGTTTGAAGTCATTTTATATGAGTTTCGTACAAAAGAGAAGCGAAAATGGCGATTTAACCTCAAAGTTGAATATATAGATATAATTCAGGTGTGTTTTTATTGTTAATTTCTTAAACTTATCTATAAAAAATAGGGTCTTGAAAATATGCTACCTAGGAGCGTAAAGTAGTGCTAGTTAACTGCTAAATTGTAGTTCCTATGAATAACAAATAAGGAAAAAAATAATGGAATACAATTTAACCAATGCCTAGTTAGTAATTGATCAGAAAATAATTAAATTTAGAAGAGCTAAGTTTAAGTAGGTTTTTCCATGTTTCAAAGTGTGGTCAGAGTCGCCATTTCCAGTCATCCTGTGGTCACGTCAAACTATAGATTCTATCAGCTGATTACCATACCCTATGTTACTGTATCCTGTATTCAAGATACTAAATTGAACCACATATGAGATCTTGTAACTTAATCAATAATAAAGTAATTAGTTCTCTGATCCCTAATCAGTAGAGAATATTTATATTTTTAATGACTTCACACGTTAAGACTAAAGATTATCCTTCTGTGAATTTCAAGGATGGGGGGGGGGGGGTCGTACGTTTATTATTGTTAGGTGTGACGTATGCTACTGATCGCTTCTGATTGGTTGTTATTATTTTTTCATGTGCATTATCAAGTTGAGCGTCTATCTTATGTTGTCTTTGATATAACCTATAAGTTACGCTCACAAAAGAGACGAAATTAAGTTTCTTCTGCGCAGCCCCCCCTCGTGACGTCATAGAGGATGGTATTGCGTATTAAATTTTTACCACTCTTATAGAAAATTCATTTTGAAAGTATCAATTATCATAATTTCCTTTTATTTATTTAGGTAATATTAAGCAATCAGAAAAATGGTAAATAAGATTTAATAAACATAAATATTAATAAATAAACATTAATTAATTGAATTATTTTTCCTTTGGTTCAAAATTAGTGTTTTCTATAACAAATAGTCTCAGGGAATTTATTAAGTTATTAGACATGATTTGGTACAATTATGAACATATGGGAATTAATGAAACTAAGAAATAACAGCTCTTAAATGTATTTCATTTTGACGAAATTGGTGTGCGTGACAAATTAACTAACAAACAAAGAACGCAATACCATAATAGAAAACTTCCTTTTAGAAAATTTATCAGGGGTGACTCAACAAAATATAAGACATGAATTAAAGTTGATTCTAATAGAATTAATAACACCGTGAATTAATATATTTTACAGGTCATAAATTTTTATAGGTAGATCACATAGATATAACTTTAGTGGTCATTTTCCTTGAAATAGCATGGTTATCATAACCATGCTAGGGTCACGCAAGTAAATTGCGGCCCTCTACAGAGAGTCTCTAAAATATTCTAAATCGAAATACATTAAAATGTTGCATAACTGTCAAAAGAAGTACAGGGCATGCTACAACTTATCAATTTAACTTTTAAACGAGTGTTTTGAAGCTATGATGTTCTGTTGTTAGAGGCCGAAGTTAGTAAGTGTGCCGCAATTTATCTGCTTAACCCTATATTGCCATACCAAATACATGTAAATATACGAAATAAAAAAATTGTAAGTAAGAAAAATAAGTATTTTAGACAAAATAAGAGGACATATTCGTAAAATTCTTTATGTGAATGTCATGAAAATAGTATGTAGTAAGCTGTATTTATCTATCATTAAATATAAACAAAATAGCATGGTAAAGCCTCACTTCTATGACGTCACAAAATACTCCCGCACGGTTGTGGGGGTTTGGGGAGAACCTGCGCGCGAGCATACCTGTTAAAAGTTATTATATCATGGACTGAGCCAATGAGTGAATTTAAAGATGGAGGTAGCATAGCAGGGGAACAAGTGATGCCAAAAAGTGGCGCCATGGGCGTGTCTAAACCCCAGTATATAGAATATGTAGTGACAATTGAGACGTTTAGTGTACGTGACGCCATCACAGCAACACTCTAATTAGAAACCAAAATTGTTTCTACTTGTGACTGTTTTGTTATTACTATGTATATCTTTATACTGTGGTCTAAACCAATGGCGCCCCTCCCACTCACATCAGTTTAAAGGGGCCTTTACACGAGCACTGGTCAGTGCCACTATTCACCACACTTTTTTCACCACACTGCCCACCAAGTAGCTCAGCGCCTTTACACGAGCAGAATGTGATTTGGTGGGCACTGACACTTTAGTATCGTGGTTAGCATCTAATATGCTATTAAACACTAACGCTGTTAGTGTTTTATCTTTGTAATCTTTAGATTTTATTTCCCATAGGCATGGGTGCTCTTCAACTAGGCCAATGAAAGGAGTTGTTGATTGTCTGGCAATCGCTACTGACAGACAGTGGCACTTTGTGGTGAGCGTTCGCTCTCAGAGCGATAGCTTGGTCACCACCAAGTTTTGCCAAAAAGGGTGGGGCAAGTAGCAAAGTGGGCGTGACATAGAGCAGTGTCACCACAAAGTGGCACTGAGCACTTACCGTGTAAAGGCCCCTTAACACAGGCGGCTAATATAGCCGTTACAATCGTGTTAGCTTCTAGTGTAGATTTAGAAACGAGGGAGAGTAGATGTGTGTGCGTCGCTCTCAGACCTGACTGAGTAAGTTGAGTAACGATTCTCGTTAGCACAACAGCTGATGTTAACTTACACATTATTCTACAAAATACTTTAGGTATCTGATCATTTTGCTCAATAATTTTCTCATCTATGGACATTAAACTAATGTAAGAAGATTAATTGATGAATATTTAGGCAACAGATGCAATGTTAATGACTTAAATAAGCGTTTGGTGGATCGTTTGCTAGATGCGTGCAACCTCCCTCGTTTCTCAAACGTCACTGGCCGTGTGCGAATGCTCCCTGAACTGTCAGTCTGTTGCTAGGGTGACGTCATATGAGTGCTGTGACGTCACCACACGACACAGCGGAACAACAACAAGACGCCAAGGAAGCTGTTTTGACTGAAGCGAAGAGAGACAAGGAAGCTCACTTGACTAATTGCTAACAACAAGGTGTTAACACGATGGTTCCGCTTATACGTTGTTGGTTTAGCCGTTACACCGCTTCCTCAGTACTATAACTTCCTTGGTTTAACAGAATACACGGAAAGATTAGATTACTAACTTTGCTTTGACATCTCACTAAAACTATAATTTTATTACAGTAATAACAAGATGAACAGAGAGAATGTATGCTCAAATTATAATAAATTCACAACAAAAAAATACTATTAATACCATAAAAAAATATAAGAATTTATCCATGGGTCAAAGCTTATACTTCTCAAAAAGAAAAACAATACTACTGACTATTTTCAACTAATTTATTGCACAAAACTCTTGAGATTAAATTACATTAATAAAAAAAGAAGCAATGGCCCATACACGTAGGTATATATCCAGAAACTTAGTGTGACGTCACGACAATTGATCATTCTATTAGATTGATTGCTAAATATGAATTTACTTATAACTCTTGTTGACATCTGATCAGCATGGAGAACATATATGTATTAATTACCATACAACGGAAGTCAATAATAAATAAAAGTATATTATTTTCAAACACAATCAATATATATGTAAGGGGTTTAACTTACCTATTTTGTTACATATGTTACATGGTGGGATAATATGTAAACCGTCATTAAAATATTCATGAACACAAGTTGCATGGTGGGATTAAATGTACCCTACCTTATATTGCAGCATATTATTTTCATTTACATTCAGTAGGTACTATTGAGTTTAATAATATAATGATAAAAACCACCTATGCAACTTGGTACTTTTTATTCTCAAATCTTTATGTCAGACTTATGATTCAAAGAATTGAAGTCTGTTTCGGAACCAAAAACTATATCGTTAACATCAAAAGGAAGTTAAATACAAGGAACTCGAAGAGGCAGTCAGTAAGGAAAGTGGCTCTGTGAACAAATTCATCAACCATGATTCGTTGGCCAAGCTCAGGTATGAAGAAATGCAGTTATTTAATTAAAAAGAATGTGGAATGGGAAAGATGGAACTGACAGATGGAAGAGGAAAATGGAGAGTTGATGTTAAGTAAATGAAACCTAAATTCCTACCTAGCAAAAACTCTAAAAGGAAAATGAGAAGAGATATAGTAAATGAAGCATGCAAACCTCCCTTAGTATTATCTTCTAAACCAGAAAATAGTGTTAAAATTGAGTTGTGATTAAAACAATTATGATAGTTTAACCTTTTTAATTTACATTTTAATATAAATGTAATAAAATTGAATGAGAAGGCAACTATGAAAAATAATGTTTTCTTAAATCTCAATATGTTTTCAGAAGTAAATTATCACTATTGGTATATAATTTGTTATCAAAATTGCGATAGCTACAAACAGCAGGGAACAGCATAACCACCCTCGACTGTTACAGGGGCATAGCACCGAGTGGCAGGGGTGCATTGGGGGAAGACGCCACTTTTTGGCATCACTTTTCCTTGCATGGCATGCTACCCTCATACCTATATATATACTCAGTGGACTGAGCCCAAGGAAGTTATAGTACTGGAACTATAACAACCAAGGTTCATAGACTAAAACAAGTTAAACGAATAGAAATAGTACGAAATGTTACTAAGAGCTGAGTCTACAAATTCTTTTTATGAAAACCTATGAAACCTATGTTACAAATAATTGACATTTTACATTGTTTATTAAATATTTCATTATTGCAATATTATTTTTATTTTAGGCTTTTAGCTACAGTAATTAAAGCGGATTAAAATGTTGACCAGTGCCCATTAATCAACGGACAACGACGTGAATAGCAGTTAGCTTTTTGTTCTTTTAAAAGTGGTAATAACCATTTCTTTGAAATATTTTTATACCATTCGATAGATTATTAAATTCTAAAGAATTCTATCCTGACTCACGCGCAAGTTTAATCTACCATTTAAGAGATATTCAAGAAGGAAGACAGAAAATGTTGTTTTCCCATTCGTTTAACCTTTTATAGTCTATGAACCTTGATAACAACGTCTCTCAGCTACAGTATTAGGTCTGTTTTTCGGTCCACTGCTTTATACGTAGTAATACAGTAGAGTGACTTGTTCCCAGGTAGCAAGCAATATTCCTGGGATATTAAGGGGATAACCCTGGGAAGAAGGATATATTCCTGGGATATTCCCTTAATATCCCAGGAATAAATCCTTGCTGCCTGGGTTATCGTGACGTCATTAAGACAACAGACTTAATCGAAAATTAGAGTCAAGTAGTTTTAATAAATGAATTCACCATTACTCTTTTCTTATATTGGCAATAAATAAACATTTTTTTATAATTAAACACTGTTCGATTGCCTTAAATTTAATTTTAGAGTGTTGTTGTGATGACGTCACGTACACTAACCGTCTCAATTGTCGCTACTATATTCTTTATAACGTGAGTCCGTGAATATGCATGTATTAGCAGTGGACTGGACTGCAGACACATTTAAACAAAATGTTAGCCGCCTGACTGAGCCACAGTGAGTGTCACTCAAGAGTGTCGAAAAGAATGGCCAAGGTGAATGTTGAACTCACAATGAATAATAATAAATAAATAATAGTGACAGTGTTGCCGTATGAGTGACTTTGCTTTTCAGGATGATTTGCCCTAAAAAATCAGGATTTTCTTTAAAAAATCAGGGTTTAGGAAAAACTTAACAGAGACGACCTTTTTATTTATAATTTCATACAAATGATATGTTACAAACTATATACTATTGAAACACTGCAATTATATTGTTTAAATATACATATAACAAATAACTATATCAAATTGAACCAACCAATAGCGTTGCAGATGAGACTGTGGAGCGTGACGTCGCTGAAGGGAAAATCTCTGTGACTGCCCCCTAATAATTATACAGTGTTTAGCTAGACCACAAACTTATATCTGAAATTATTGGATCTTTAACTCGTTGACATCTTTTTTTCATTTATAGCAAATGATAATGTTATGTATGAACCATCAATAATTAATCTCTGGTGCAAAATCAGGATTTTTTCACATTTCTATAAAAAAATCAGGGAATCAGGACGAAGACCAAATTATCAGGATAAATCAGGATGGTTGGCAACACCAGTTGAAGTGAGCCTCAAGTTGCCCGCTGGTTTGCCCCTCAACTGCGCGTTTGCCCCCTTGCTTCAAGGGGTACGGTCAAGAGCCCCCCCGGTCACGAGCCCCCCTAGGTCATAAGCCCCCCCCCCGGTCACTAGCCCCCCACCCTGTTTTTTTAATCCATATTTACCTAGTTAAACAAATGAAGAACTACTTAGATAGAAATAACTGAGAGTTGTTAATGTAGTTTGTTGTATCCGCTAGTTTGTTGTACTGCACACTTCATGA
The DNA here is from genome assembly GCA_947561585.1 of Caprella mutica. Taxonomy (NCBI): domain Eukaryota; kingdom Metazoa; phylum Arthropoda; class Malacostraca; order Amphipoda; family Caprellidae; genus Caprella; species Caprella mutica. The sequence goes on from CANNZV010000587.1 coordinate 154,698, forward strand.
TTGTTTAATGACCTGGCAGGGGGGTCCCGATATACATATATTTTATGTCTAATCAGTAATGAACTACAAAAGTGTCAATAAGAATTAAATAATATAGGTAAATAAGGATTTAAAAACAGGGGGGCTCATGACCGGGGGGGCTTATGACCTACACCCTTGCTTCAACACTCAGAGTGTGCAAAAGAGCCTCAATGTAAACGGGGCTTAAGATCTATTATTTAGAAGTACAATTTGAATTCTCGTTAGTGTCTGAAATAAGAGATTCGTATATTAATATATATATATATATATATATATATATATGAATAGAAATTCATAGTATCGTTCATATACATTAACAATTATATCACCTACTCTTTTTCCTTTTGTGATGAGATAGCGACAGCTTCGATATTCTTTTCATGTCTGGAATCCCTAAAAGCATATGAAAAAGTAAGTGCTAATCATATTGCAAATACATATTTAAAATCATCTAATATTTTCAAATACTTACTTTGACCTAGCATAATTGTTCCTGAATCATTCAAAGGAATTGAAGAGGACTCCGATGGTTGATAACGTTGATCTACATCATCAATTCTTCATAAAGATCTCAAAGTAGATTCAGAAAATAGTGAAAACCATTTTAATAAAGAAATGAAGAGAATTATTAACTGAGAATTGTTTCATATAGGTAAATTATTTATATAAAATGTTAAACTAATTATAAATCTTCAGATGCAGTATAAATTTAGCTCTAATAAATGCAATGGATTTTCCTTGCTCATCCTCATAATTTTGTTCATTATACACTCTTAATTTAGACTTTAACTAAATACCAAAAAAAGTATAATATATCAAGAGGCTGACCTCTGGTTGGAAATAGGTAAAGGTAAATTGCAGAACTTTAACTAACTGCGGCCTCTTATCTCAGAAACATTAATATGTTTCTGGTTTCAAGGCACTCGTGAAATAAATAGAACCTATCATAAATTGAGCTTAAGTTATGATGTTCAACAATTCGATATATAGCTAAACTAATTTCAGAATGATTTTGAGACTCTCTTAATAGGGTCACAATAGTTTAGAAATTAAAGAACCGAATTTACCTGTGAGACTTTTCCAGTCTCTTTTTTCGGAAATTGTCAGGCTATGTCTGACTCAGTTTGAAAATTTCAGGATATTCACCTGACAATTTCCGAAACTGTCAGAAATATCCATAACATGACTTTGGAAATCATCCGGATAATGGCGGCAGTACCTGGAGAGATAGCCTGACAGTTTACAGAAATTTTCATAGAAAGTCAGGATTGAAATAATTTAATTTCAATTTCATATTTTCAAGATTTACACAAGAATACACAAAGTATGTGAACAAGAAGTATGGGCGATCTTGTATAGTTTTTGATGGATATGATAATGGTCTCCACGTAAAATATCACGAACACAAACGCAGAACAGGGGTAATGGTGCCTCCATCAGTTTAAATAACTTAGAAATTATCCCAACATTCAACCAAGAAGTATTTTGAAGAACGAACAGAACAAATCACAGTTCATATTTTTCCTATCAGATGAGCTGCGAAGGGAAGGTTAAGATCTTGCTAACAGTTTGGGACACTCAAATCGTTTCAGCAGCATTGGAGTATGGAGAAGATAAAAAGAAAGATGTGTTTGTAGTAGCGGCTGTCACTGATATTCTAGTGTGGTTGATGTTGTACTGGAAAAAATGGTATGAATCTCCACATGTTTTCCGATGTTAGCAACAAAGGGACAAAGAAATCTGGAAAATTATTTTGGTTAAATCAACTGGACATGCCATCACATATCGTATTTCGTTAATCCATGCTTGGTCGGGTTGTGATACTAAGTCTCCATTGTTTGGACAAGGTAACCTTCAATTTGTTTTGGGCAATTAGGAACTTTCATGATAAACTTTGTTTTACTTGCCTGAATGATGTAAAGGTTTCTTTACGAAATTGTGTATTTAGATAAGTCTTATCGTATTACTTCTAATATAACTGTATATGATGAACATATTCGGAATTGCCTTCATTATTCAGTACTCTTTGCTATATGCATAGTTAGTTATACCTATAATCTTTTATGTCGAGAAAAACTAGTAGAATGAAGAAGTTTGAGACAAGCGAGGTGTTCCAACAATCTGCTGAAGTATTCGAAGACGAAACAGCCACTGCAGAGGAAGTAAAGTAAAAAGAACTTTGTTCTTCATCAGACGAAAACAGTGTTAGGAGTGACGTGGAAGCGGATAGAAATATCTTTTATAGTTTTTATATTTAGAAATGATTATTAGATTCTAACTTAGTCAAAGGTATTCAAAATCTAGTCACGAAAACAAAAACATGAAAACAAACCTTTTAAACTATTTAATTAATTTCAAATGCCTTCTACTGTTTGATATCTAGCTTATTTTTCATTAGTATTTGCAAAGATTGATATTAAATTTTACTATTTACCTTATAAATGTGATATTCGAACCTTGATTTACCTTAAATTATTACTATTTTGGTACGTTTTCATACTATATGTGATATTTTTTTGCTTTGAAAGTGCCTCAAGAACCTATACTACTTCATATGATTCTTTTTCAATTTGCTATAAAATTTTTTTCCCAAGAGCCGATTAATGCGGATTTTGGATATATTAAATTACGATTTTTTTTCCGGGTAAAACCCTAATATGACTATACTAATTCGGTTACTTCCCCGACTAGAATTATGTCCACATACTCTCTGGTGTTTGGAAATGGAATCAGCTGTGAATAACATGAGCAAATTGAACATTTGTAATTTAAGTTACTCTTTGATTTCTTAATCAGAGTCCATTATCTCTTCATTGTAACTCTTATTGATTGGATCTGATTTTTTAATCAACAGGGATAATTTTGTTCAAAGTTATTCTGGACAAAATTATTCCCGTGGAAAAAAGATCACTGGTGTTAACAACAATAATGTTGTCCTTGGTATGAAGTTCTCTCCAATTTTGGATACGAGTCTTTTTATATCCAAATTTGGGAACTGGTGGTGGAGAGACAAGGACCAGTTTTTCGACTCTATTTTAGATCATGCTGATGGTATCGTTTAGATAGTGTGGCAAGAAGAAGTTAGGAACCTTGTTTAGCATATCCACTGTTCCAGCCATCAAAACCACATTGGCCGAAACTCTATTTTTATGGACAGCTTTTCTAATGCTGGACATACGGAGACTTGATCTACACGAATCAAATTTGTCTTCGGATGTTTCAAAAGAACCTGCAAAAAAAAATATTTTCAATATAGACAAGGAGTACAAGCTATACATTCAGAGAAGCAAGAAACGTGGATCATAAAGTGGAGCAAGAAATAAATTTCACGATACGTGCTGTTGAAAGAGTAGCTATCCTACATCAAAAATATACATGAATTTATAGCTCTCACTACTTCACCTTGCTTAGAAAAATAAGTATAAGCATTCAGATAAGCACCTTTAATGATCTCTCGAACGGAAGAGTAACCTACATCTACCATAGCTTTTTTGAGAAGTACAAGGGACTAAGGTTTAACTTGAAGAACATAATACTACACTCCTATCATGCTTATTACCTTTCCAAACTAGTTCCGTTGATAAATAATAATAGAACTGAACTTTGTCTCATCTAATAACCATTGGAAGTACATATCTAATACACCTCTACCTTACTGCACAATGGCATATTATCTCACCCGCAGTTACAGCAACTTTATGCATCCTAACCATCATGCTATCTCCAACCATCTGAAATTTAACATTATTTATATTTATAAATCTTCGTAATTTCATCATGACAATTCTGAAATATAAAAAAAGACACTTAACAAAAGTTAACGAAAACCAGTTTGATATGCATTAAAATCAACTTTGAGAGAAACTAATAAACTTCTTTCCTTAATTCGGTTAGTCTGTCTGTTACTCTTAAGTAATTAGATATAGCAAATTCGGTAACTTATTCACCAAACTATACCCAAATCTCCAGTATATTTCAACCAATCACCTAACACTATAAACATTACGAGACACGACCCAATTGTCAAGTCTTTGGACTTGTTTGTTTATTTCATGTACCTATTTCTTTTCCTATCTCAATTTTTACTCCTCTCACTTACCTCCTTCAACAACATCGACACCAACTTTCAATTTCATTTTCACTCATCTTTTCAAAATACCTAACACAATCGATCAAACCCCATATAGCTCACTGAAACAGCAAAATAAGTAAGTAAATTTAACTAAACAAGTAAATAAATATCGTATAAATAGTTGAGAAAGTGTGAGATAGGTACTCTATTATTTAAATTAGTTCGTTGTGTCTTTTCTCTTTCTGTAATAAAGGTTTATTGCTCTTTTTTGACGAGCGCCTATTTGCACCTACCAAAGGTATATTATTTTTACAGTTGTCACTTAGATCAGTTTAATTTTCGTGTATGTTATTTTCTTCATTAATCCACTAACGATTTTTATTTTGTATCTATTTTTAGATTACGTGTTCTACCTACCTTAAGGATTGAAATAATAAAAGCCTGATGTTCCATTTGGGTTTCAAATTCAAACCTACCTAAGACTCTCAAGTGCCTAACAAAGACAGAGAGCCTAAGTACTCCTCATATCTACCCTGAATGATTATGATATAGGAGTATAATAAAGCCAACTAAAGTATTAGGACGGCACACCAATCACGATAATTTATCAATTGAATGAAATAAGGTCATTATTATTTGGATTTTGAACAATTTGCTTTAAAAATAATTCTATAACACCACTTCAATCAATCCATAGACATCTTTACTTCATTAATTTATGTCTGCGACCCGCTAGGAGCGCAGCCTAAGAACACCCCCTGATTGTTGTTGTTGGATATTTTGCGAGACTAGTCACTGCTCCTTCAATAGTCAACCGATTTGATTGAAACAAACTTCAAATGATAGCCTGACTTATTTGCTACACTTTCTAGAGAATAAAAATTCAAAATAATAATTTTAAATGTCAAAATTTGATAAAGTATAATCGTATGGACTTGTAATTTTTTTCGATTTTGTCACTAAAATTGCTTATTCTTCAATAATGAATCGATTTGGTTGAAACAAGCTTTGATATGTAGACTGGTGTATTTACTACAATTTCTAGAGAATAGAATTTCGAAAAATTAAATTTTAATGGTAAAAAATTAGAATTTTGTAAGGACTTGGAATCTTTTCTGATGGTAGCACTAAAATTGCTTCTCCTTCAATAATGATTCGATTTACTTGAAACAAGCCTTAATTGGTAGCCTGATGTATTTGCTACTAATTCTTTAGAGTTGAAAATTTTAAATTTAATTATTAATGCTTTAAATATTTAATTTTATATGGACTTGTTCATTATTCTTCTTTCTGGGTTAGGTAGTGATTTTTCGTGGTTGGGAAGAGTGCAATTCTCTGGAATGAATGCAATTCTAAGGATTGGGAGCAACTTTCTCTGGCTTGGGTGCAGCTTTCTCTGGCTTGGGTGCAGCTTTCTCTGGTTTGGGTGCAGCTTTCTCTGGATTGGGTGCAGCTTTCTCTGGATTGGGTGCAACTTTCTCTGGATTGGGTGCAACTTTCTCTGGATTGGGTGCAACTTTCTCTGGTTTAGGTGCAACTTTCTCTGGTTTAGGTGCAACTTTCTCAGGATTGGGTGCAACTTTCTCTGGCTTGGGTGCAACTTTCTATGGGATTGGGTGCAACTTTCTATGGGATTGGGTGCAACTTTCTCTGGTTTGGGTGCAAGAGAGTTATTATAGCTCGGATTTGGTAATTTACTAGGGTAAATTCCGAATTATCTGTCAGTACTACATTTTCGGTCATGTAAGTAAAAACAATATTAAAAGTATTTTTATATTGTTTCATCTTATATGACCGAAAATGTGGAACTGACCGATAATTAATTAATACCTACCATACTACAAGCCTGAGTTTTCGAAGAATAGAAACTCTAAAATTATTTAATAAATATTATTTTTACTTTGTACCTCAGATCACCTCCTTGAATAAATATTTTTATTTGTAAAGAGTTAAATGAACTTCGATTAAAGTAATATTCCTCAAAAGTATTTAATGTAATATTGTACTCCAAGGAAGCTCTCTTGACTGATGCGCTGAGTGACGTCACTAGGGTGCTAACAGGATGGTCACGCTTATACGTTGTTGGTTAGTCGTTCCACCCCTTCCTCCTACTAGTACTTCCATGTTTGAACACCTGTATGCTGAGTAAGCACTAGGTGATACCGTGATAACCACAGTTCATAGAATACTATAGTTATGACTATCCGTTGTTTATAAATTTGACATATTGCCTAGATGACGTCACAATAGGGGGTGAGGATTTTCTGTGGGAGTGAGGGTTTTTTGGGGGATAATTGCTGCTGGTGTTACAAATTTCTGGCGGCAAATCATGTGTTAGAAACTTGTTAGAAGAAGCAAAGCTATCATATTCGCCTAGTTGAATTTACCTAACATGCCTCTACGTTTGAAAATAAAAAAGTGCTCATATTTAGGTTGTACTAATAGTAGTGATTCTGAAGCAAATTTAAGATTCTTTAACTTTAGAAAACATGACTTTAAGGAATGGATTACTGTGTGTGATCAGTCTAAGTTCCTGAATCTCAAGGAAGAAAATATCCTCACGCATTACTATATATGTGAAAAACACTTCAACAAAAATGATTATACAAGATGTCTGACTCCCCAGAGAACGAAGATAAGGAAAGATGCATTCCCATCAGCAGGTGAGCTAAATAGTAAATAGTAACCGTAGGTACCTATGAACCTAGATCTTAGGTACCTAGTCTATTCTATCTAGTAGTTAGGTATAGCTAGGTACTGAAGTACCTAAGTAATTGGCATTAGAACTTAAATTAGGTAGCCTGCCCAGGTGAAATTCAGTCTCCATTTGGTGCACAAAACCCCACTGACTTTTTCTAAAAGCTGAAAAAGTACACTACCATGTTTCCATTAACTAGGCTAATATGATGATTACATAATACTTTGGCTCTTCCACCAAAATTTTCCCAAATTTAGCCACCAAAAAATAAAAAAATAAATGGTACCTAGCTAGGTCCTACCTAGCCAGACTGCAAGAATTGGTAAAGTGTTCTCCATGAAACCCTCCATTATGGCTTCTGTTCTCAGTAAAATACATGTAAATATTATAAAATATAGTAGGAAATTAAGGATTGTTCCTGTTCGCAATCGCACAGAAAATGTTTAAAATGTCCCATGTTTTGCAGACTGGCTACCTAGGCTCAGTCATTCGAAATTGTTTGGAGAGAATATCCAAAATAATGAAATATCTCTCATATTCTGTGCACTGGGTGGGTAGGTAACTAAGTGTCTAAATCCACTGATCCACTCTGTATTTGGTGCACTAAATCGGAGTAAATCCCACTGACTTTCCAAAAATAGCTGAAAAAATCCCCCTATAATTTGGCTGATCCACCAACATAGCAACATTTTCGCAATTATGTAATTTATTCACCGAAAATCCATGTTTCAAGGTGTGGCAGGAAAGTCGCCAGTTTAGTGAGAAAATGGAACAAGGTCGCCACATAATCACATTTAAGGTACTTTAAAGGAGAAATTTGACTTCCTAGGCTGAGTAGGGACCTAGTGAAGATTTTACTTTTACACTTGGAAACTCCGAAACATCATTATGCTTTATGTCTGATGCTTGTGCATCTCTTGAGACTATTTTGGGAGTTATTTACTTGTTATTTACATGTTTTTCAACTTATTTAACCCCTCTAAAGTTGCCAATATACTGGCGACTTTGTCCATACTTTAAAAAATGGCCGAAAATTAATGGTAACATAGGAATAAATAGCTGTATCCACGACTTTCTGACATTGCGGCTTTGCCAGAATATTATTTTTCAAAGAGGGAAAATTCCACCGACATGTCAAGTGGAATTTACGGTTTATCATGTAGCTAATACAGTCTGGAGTCTAACTTGAGACTTGAGTCCAGTCTACAGAAATTGGTAAAGTGTTCATAGTCTCGTAGAGATCCCTTATTCTGTTCACAGTAAAATTAATGTAAATATAGGGATTAATTCAAGTGTTTGTAGCATAATTAATGTAAATATAAGAATTATTTCAAAATTGTGGAGTAGCAAATTATGATGGATTCTCTCTAAAAGAACAGTCTAGCATAGAAAAAAAAAAGATATTTCTAACCATATTACCCTTTGGCACTTGGAGGACCTCATAATTGTCCGAACAAATTGGAAGAATGGCATCAAGTAGTCTGGCCATGGGCCCATGGCGTCATGACCCATGCTTTAATAGCATGGGTCTTAATTGCCTACCGGCTACCTGGACTCTCGACTCTTGAGTCTCCAGCATTCATTAGGTAGCTACTACTATACTTGTAATCCAGATTGTATAATGTATTTGTTGGTAAGTGTCAGACATATTGGGCAGACTTTTCTTCTCTCTAAAATAAATACTAAATTAGGGGCCTAAATTCTCACAATGACCAAGGACTCTCATCTATTTATTTGTATTATATTAATATTGTTTATTGTGAGAGGTATTTGTCTATTTGACTAAATATTGGAGAAATCGTAACCAACCAAATAGAGAGAAAGTAAATGCCAACTGCTGAATTTTTCACATTTTTGGAGAAGCCAACACAGCACAATTACTATTTACTGAATTCAGTGACTTTTAGGTATAAGCCACTCTGGAATATAGATCTTTTCTGAGGTATTGATTACACTGTTTGAGTTAATTTAATTTCAGAATTAATTGAAAATTTCAAATCTGCATCATTTAACCTTAAAATTAATTTGTTTGCCTGAAGAATTTTCCAATGAATCTTATTTATTTTCTTAAATTAAATAAAAATTCCCATGTTTTGTTGCTATTTGATTAAGCTTTACTTAAGTACATCTTTATCCTCCCATAGGTAACAATCTTGACAGTTTGAATTGCTCCAATTTGCCTATTACTGATCTGACCTCATCTCGGCAAATCAAAAGATGTTTGTTTGACAAGGTTGCTAACATTTCAACTGCTAAACGGGCTAAGTGTGGAAATGAAGATACTGACTCTTCTCATCCAGTAACTGTTACTCCTTTACAACCTGAGGTAAGCTTTGTCATCCAGTAATAATATATTATTATTAATTGATAGAAAGATGTACCAGCTATCCAAATTTCAAAAGTACGAGGTATTATTATATATGTAGATAGAATGTATAATGTGTTTATTGATGTTATAATTGAAAAAAGTATTATGCAGAGAATTAAAAAGAGATTATATAGTCTACAGATTAAAACGGTGTGAACTTCAGGCATCCCTGACGGTTTCAAAGGCCATTTAATTTGTCAAAAGAGATAAAAAATTAAAAAGGTATAAATTTAGTCCAAACGATAAAACGATGTGAACTTCACGCGTTCGTGAACGATTTAAAATGCCAATTTAATTGTTTTGTCAATAGTTAAAAACCAATTGCATTTGAAGCTTTTTATAGTGTCGCTTCTCTTCAGTGGTTTAATATATATAATGATCTGAGATAGATTTATTCTAATGCTAAGCGTTATTTTGCTAAATTTTTTGGAGAGACAAAAAAATTAACATGCATCACCTATTGTGGGAATAATTATAATTTATTAGTTATATTTTTCTTTTTAATTCTGGATTATATTTTTTTATATAGTAGCTTTCTTTATTCCTTCTTTCGAATTCATCTTCATTTTTCAATTTATAAATTGGCATGATTTTAAAATTACCTCCACCACATTGATTAATATGTTCAGCTACGAAAAATTGTTTATTTAAATCTAAGGCGGAGATTGGTTGTTTCACCGGTATACGTATATTTACATTTTCCACATTTAATTCCATATATACAAAATTTAGAATTGCAATTCATATTCAATTTTATTTTAAAATCAGAATTATTAAAATAGAATGCATCACCTTCAAGTATATCATTGCAAAGTTGGCATCTTCCTTCTGAACATTTAATAACTTGAAGAAATTGTTTATTGCCAAATTTAGCAGTGGTAAGAAGCTGTTTCAGAATTTTTGGTTGTCTTTTAGCATTAATTAATATTTTATTTTCAAATTTACATTTTAGTGAAGGAATATTTTTAATTTTTTGAAAAACATGTGATATTGTTTGCTAGTTATCATTAATAGTAGGATTGTATGTTGTTATATATGGTATTTTATTTTCTTCCCAGTTACAGTTTTTATTTTCTGATAACAGATCATTTCGTGGGATAGCTTTCGCTCTTTTGATTCCTACGTTAATTAATTTCTTCGGATAATCACATGCACATAAATATGTTTTTAATTCTTCTAATCTTTCTTGTTTTATACGATTATCTGATACAATAGTACAAATTCTTCTTGCCAAGTTGAAGGGTATATTATTGTTGATGTGCCTTGGGTGATTGGATTTAAAATTAAGATATTGTTTACTATCAGTCTCTTTATAAAATATTTCCGTTACTACTGAACAATCATTGGTTTTGTACATTTTAATATCTAAGAAATTTACAGTATCACCACTTTTATCGCAGATGAATTCTAATTTATCGTTTAGATTTTTTAATTTAGAAATGAAGTGTTTGTAATTACCCCATTCACTATTCCAGATTATAAAAATATCATCCAAATATCTATAATATCTTTCCTGTATATTATGTGGGTCATTATTGAAAAGTTCCTGTTTCAGGTATCCCAGAGTTAGTGTAGTGTAACAAGGTGCCATTTTTGTACCCATGGCAGTCCCTTGTATTTGTAGATAATTTTTATTGTCAAACATAAAATAATTATTGTTAAGAACCAGTTTGACTCCACCAATTATAAATTCAATGGGAAATTTTGTTTAATTTGGATATTTTGATGTCCAATATTTAATTGCTTCTAATCCTCACATCTATATTCCATTAGGATGTTATGAATATCAACATAATGCCTCTTAATTTTGAAAGTACCATTTTTATGTTGATAATTTTTAAGGTGATAGCTAGTTATTATGGTGGAACATGTATAATTATTGTTGTGGAGAAGTATATATTTATTATACAGGGAAATAATTTTTACATACTTCAAATGATGAGCATATATTTACGAATAGCTATAGAGTGAAATGGAATATCTTAGAATAGCTAAGATAGTTGTGAGGTATATCTCAAAGGCATAGTTTGTCATACAAAATTAAGAACAATAATTGCATTGAAATTGAAAATGACTATGTTGCAATTTTCTAATGGCCTGTTTTTGACATTTGCCTATTTCTTGGTGTGTGTGTGTTATCAACATTGTATGGACTAAAGCTAATGTCATCAATTTGAACAATTGTTGAGGAAATTCTTCAATCACATTCGTCTTCCATCTTTGAACCTATTCCATTTCTTCTCTGTTAATATATGAAGGTTTTTTCATTCAAAGTAATGCGTATTTTTTTTGGCTAGACCCTGTGTAATGATGATTCAGAAATTTTTAGTTACCTCCAAGAAATGAAGATCGTTACTAAATATTGCTATATGTCTTGGGTAGTTCTATAGCCTATAGTCTGAGATGTATAGTCACTACCATATTTAGTAGAGAGTGAACTTTTTAATGAGAACTAATAGTAAATTATTTTATTCAGGCTTGTGCCTCTACATTAACTGATTTGCCTGATGTCAATAGACCTCCAGACTGTGCTTGGGTTTCTGATCATTGCTATGCTCAACATGGAACTGATTGTGGAGAGTCAACAGCCAATGTGAGTGACAGTAATGAATGATCCATTCGATATTTTATGAAGGCCTGTACCATTACTTGGTATTGGTAAACTGCAAATTCCAATACCTAAAAATCACAGATTTTAAATTGATGCCTAAAAAATGGCTGATTTACTGATAGTACCGGTACAGCCCTACTTATATGCTCTATTTGAATATCGTAATAGATTAATCATTAATGATAATTTCAAAGATATATTTTAAAGAACTACTTCTCTTTGAATATGCAATCCATATTTTTTATATTATACTCGTTAAAAGTTAAAACAAATGCTAATCACTTTATTATTTACTAATTATTATTCAGGCTTGTGCCTCTACATCAACTGATTTGCCTGATGTCAATAGACCTCCAGACTGTGCTTGGGTTTCTGATCATTGCTATGCTCAACATGGAACTGATTGTGGAGAGTCAACAGCCAATGTGAGTGACAGTAATGAATGATACATTTAATTGATATTATTTATCCTGCTTGACAATCATAATAGAACGATAATTTTCAATTACATACTTATTAACTAGGTCCTTACTATTTAAAGAAGTTATGTGTGCTATCACTGCTATAACAAATCACAATCTCTATTTTATTCAGGCTTGTGCCTCTACATCAGCTGAATTGCCTGATGTCAATAGACCTGCAGATCATGTAATGGCAAATGATGATGACCATTGCTATGCTCAACATGGAACTAATTGCGCAGAGTCAACAGCCAATGTGAGTTTCTGTTATGAATGATCTGTATAATTGATAGTTTTATTTCAATTTAGAAGTTTAAAAGTCAGGTTACTCAGGTACAACCACATTTACATGTTTTTAATGCTCCCTTGTGTTTATGTCAGTTAAGCTGCTATTTATACAAATGATGATACATTGCTTAATCTTACTTTAGATGTTCATTTTATATTTATATTTTGCAGAAACTTCCAATTAGGTTAGAAAGAAGGAGAGGCAGAAAATCCAGAAGAATTATAAAAAAGAGAGCCACTGTTGTGTCCAAAAAGAAATAAAACATACAGGCGGCTCAATATTGAGAATTATAGTGACTCGCAAAGAAAATTGCTTGGACCATACCTTACTGAATTCATCAAGATGAAGTTGAACCAGTCGAAACGCAAGAAGCAGATGTACTCTCCAGAGCAGAAGTTCCTTGCAATGAATTTAATGGTTGCATCCACTGGTTTCGGCTATAATCTCCTCAAGCGAATGCTGCCCTTGCCCTGTGCACGTACCGTTAAACGTGAGCTCCATAAATTCAAACTCCAGCCTGGAATTACTACCAAAAATAGTAATTTCATGAGAATGAAAATCAATTCGAAACAAAAGAGCAAATTGACCTACTTGTTAATGGACGAGGTGTCTCTGAGGTCTGGTCTTTCTTTTCATGAGCCTTCTGACTCAGTTTATGGATTCCAAGATAATGGTACTGAAAGAAGTAAGGAACTTGTCACTTCAGCTCTGTGTGTGATGGCAGTTGGTGTTTTAGAAAAGTGGAGTTATCCTCTTGGATTTTACCTAACGAGCAAAGGGACAAAAGCTCCATTCATTGTTAATTCTATTAAACAATCTATTTCAGCTGTTGAGCAACAAGGATTTACTGTGCTTGGGATCACTAGTGACCAAGGATCTAATTTTGAAAGGGCATTCAGGCTACTTGGAGCAAAAGAGTCCTCTCCAAAAATGAATATTGGTTCCAAATCCTATTTCGTCCACAAAGATCCACCTCATCTTCTGAAAAGCGCTAGGAATTACTTACTCAATGGAAATGTTAACGTTCCTGGTTTTCAAGAAGCTGCAAAATGGAATCATATACAGGATTTGTATGCCATTGATGTCAAGAATAGTATGAGGCTTGTACCTAAATTGTCACAACGGCACTTATTTGACATCAAGCATGCTGGAAAAATGAAGGTCAAACTTGCCACTCAAGTTTTATCAAATTCAGTGTCTGCAGGGATAGACTTTTGTGTTGCGAAAAACCTGATACCTTCTGCTGCCTCTGCTACTAGCACCTATCTAAAAAAATTCAATGATATTTTTGATATCCTGAATAGCTCTTCTTCAAAGGATAGTAATCAGCTGAAGACGCCTTTGCATCTCCTTTCTTCATCCACTGACCTCTTAAAGGACTCTCTAGTCTGGTTAAAGGAATTAGAGGAGGCAAATTCGAACCGAAAATGCCAATTCATTCGAGGTTGGAGACACAGTATCACCTCAACGTTGGAGCTGAATGAAATGCTGAGTTCAATGATATATCCTTATTTAACAACAAGAAACATCTGTCAAGACCCTATTGAACTTTTTTTTGGTAAAGTTAGACAGTTGGCAAAATTTCCTGATTCCTTCAGTTTTTCCAATAACTTTGCCAACATTTGCTCTGCTTCACTTGTCTCTGCACCGCTTACTGGTAACTGTGAGGAAGAAAATGTCAATGAAAAGATGCACGAAACTTTGTTGTGTGTGAGTATGGTAAGTTTCATTTCTTATTTGATGTGCTTTGAAATATAAATTAGCGTTGATGTAATAAATGCTCAGTGTAAAATATGATATTCTTTAAAGTAAATGCATCAAATAATTTTCAAATAGCATGAATTAATCTAAATTGATTAATTACTACCAGTATGAATGTTCCTGTGCTTAATATATTTAGCTCGTATTGAGTAAGGAACTGCTGTGTATTGTTTACATTTTAATGAAACTTATAATTTGTAACTTAATGCTTCCAGGTTAATCTAGCTGAACCAGAACAACTAGACATCCAGATTAGTGCTGAAGATGTCGAGGAAGCCCTCACAATGCCAGTTGTACCTTCAGCTCCTATTGGGGGAGTGGATGAAGTTATTGCTTCCAATGATGCGACCAGTTATTTTGCTGGCTATATCGCGATGAAACTTAGGAAACACCATCTCAAGAAACTGAAATTGAGAATTAATGATTGTGATAAATGTAGTAGTATTTTTGTGTCCCAAGTTATTAAATATCATCTTTTTACTTCGTTCAAAGAATATGAACAGAATGTTGAATCATCTTAGGGCCTGAAGTACTGCTCTCCATCATTTATTGCTATCATTAAAGAGTCTGAATGTTTATTTATATATTTTTTTGATAAATATTGTTATGCAAGAGGAATTTCGAAGCTTCTCTATTCTGTCATTGAGGAGAATTGTTTCCTTCCTGACTTCTGCTGCCCACTTATGACGGAATATTTGGTTAAATTTTACGTCAAATGTATAATCTTCCAAAGCATTAAAGTTTGGAATAATGCTATTCATTGTACTAAGTCAAAAGACAAACTTAAAAAATTAACTCATAAGTGAGTAGCAAGTGAGTATTTTTAACTCTACTTTAAATACTGGAAGATAATGCTATTTTGTAATTCTCTTCAGTTTCAGCTCTTGAATTTTTGGCAAGATAGACTTCATTAACTATCACCTCATTTTCCTCTTCATTGTTAAGTGCAATTAGCTACCTATAATAATTTCATGTAGTTACTTTTCTGTGTTCCCAATTTCTAGTATTCATTTCAATATAAGTGCTGTCTAAAGAATACACTACAGCTATTATTTGTATTTATGTACATTATATAAGTGTTGAACACCATTTATTAATGTTCTTTCTTTGATTCAGTAGTAGGTTATTGGATTTCCTAAGATGTTACTTCTCTATATACTGTGGTAGCTAATTTCTAATATTAATACTCTTCTCATATTTGTGATAAGAAGTGCGAAATTAACAAAGGATCTTTGTGAAGTTTTCGTTTTGATTTTCACTGATACCAGTAGAAAATTTTATTTTGCTGTTGCCATTTCCCTATATATTATATATTTTTATTTTACTTTTTGTTTCGGTTCATTATTAGCTGTACAAAACAGACATTACTAAATTTCTTCAGCTATTTGTTATTTTCAATATATTTTTTGTGGTCTTATTTTATTTCCATTCCTCTATAGAATAATTATTTTGATACCAATAAATCAATATCACAGTCCTGTCAATTAGAAGTTCTAACTGCATCCCCAATAATAAATTAACTGAAAGTAAGCATACAATTTTTAATAGATTTAGGGTTTTAGTAGGTATAAAATTAGATAATTCAGGATGCAGTTTTGAAATGGGTCCGACCGTCCGTCATTATTTCTATCGATGAGCTATTATATAACTGCCCCATTTTTATTTAGTAACAGCTCGTTAACAATATGAAATGAGTTTGTTAAATCTGGGGGTGCCAGAAGCCGTTCAATTATCAAAAATTTTCATTGCATCATTTTTTTTTAATTTCCGCTTTTTAGTGTGTAATTCCCTAGTTGGAAACTCGTTTGCAACGTCATCACGACAACACAGGTTAAACCGATATCTGTGCACGTAGGCTTGTCTTAACTATAGTATTCTATGAACTGTGGTGATAACACATTATAAATATTAGGGGAGTAGTCCACTTGTGTGTTATTATTTTCCAAGTGCATGGTGCGTGACGTCAGCAATCTTGAACCAATCAGCGACTCCCAGAGTCACATGATTGTGAAAAGTGTAGACAAACCAAGGGGAGTTCTAGATACAATGGCAAACGCGCGTGATAGGAACTAGGAAGGTTAATAAATGTTCAAAGATAGTAAGAATACAACAGAATAATAACTATTGTTCTTATTTTTTTAAACAATTTTAGAAATTTGTTGTAATCAGCAACTCTACTATGGCTGAATCAACAACCATTATCAAAAATTGCTATGTCTGTGGAGACAATTTCTCAAGAATCAAGATGACAATTATTCACCAATATTTTCAATTCATTCACAACTAAGTTGAGGTTTCTCTTAAACTTAGTTTTATTAGGGTTGTGACAATATGCGTTTGAAATCATAGATTCTGAAAATATAGACTGATTGAATTTTCGTTTATTCTCAAAATATATAATTTAAACGCATATTGTCACAACCCTAGTAATTTATCTTATCAAATTATTCAATTTAAATTATGCTTTCATAAAGTTGTAAATAAATTAAATATTTATTAAGCTAAAATACCAATACTACATAGTAAACAGTAGTAAATTTTCCCGCTCATGACGTCACGCACTACCGGTCTCTTCTGCAACTCTATTGGTCAGTTTAAAAATGATGTCTCCCAAATGGTTACTATTCATTAGTCCGACGCCACAGTAGTCAGACACTTTCGTAATTTATTACTGATTCAACATAAAACATATGTATAACACCCCTGCCAGGTCATTAAACAATCATGAAGTGTGCAGTACAACAAACTAGCAGATACAATAAACTAGCGGATACAACAAACTACATTAAATGATGAAATAAAGTGATGGATTGCATCATAAATTACTATTAGAAATAAAGTAAAATAATGAGTAATATATACTTTTATAAATGAAAGATATGAAAAATTAATTTATTATTTAGATTAGTTTTTAATTGAGTATACCTATTTAATCAAATTTTTTATTTTAATCAAAAAATAATAATAACACAGAAAGATGGAACTGTCGGACTATTGGGGCGTCGGACTAATGAGAAGTCCCCCTCCCATGAGATTGGTTTACTCCCCTAATCTTTATACTGTGGTGATAAGGTAACTAGTTTGAATGACGCAGAATTAAAATTAAACTAGCTATGATGAAAAAGAAAATAGGAACATTTTACTATATTCAGTTATTATATTTAAGCGTACATTGAAAATAATGGTTAGTTAGCCTATGTAATTAATTTAATTATCATTATCTAATGATTCTTCATTTTTTAATAAAGTTTGAAATAGTTAGGAAGAACAGTAGTCATCTTAACCCTTCTTATTTATCTCATAACTAATTGCTACATGATTCACTTATCAACCAGTGTCATTAATACTGATAAAAATCATTATTCATTAAATATAAGCTTAATCAAATTATTTTGCTTTTTGATTTTTGTGAGTAATTCTAATCAAAATAAGCGCTAGGCACCTGGTGCAATATAAAGCTAATAATTATGTAATACATTGTTAAACATAACACACCATTAATAAATATTCCATTGTATTAATTTAGTAGGTGTTTAACGTCTGGTTCGAAACTACTTTAGTAAGAAGCTAAATAACTTATTTAGTTTATTACTATTAATAGTCACAGAGGTTCGTTGTAGAGAAAGTTGACATCATTAAAAGTGTTAAATTTTCTTTTCAAAATATGATGTGATTGGATATAGACTATTTTAGTTACATTAAATTCATATTGAGCAGATTTTATAAATTTTATGTTATTATGCCTTGTAATAATTATTTTATACTTAAACACTCGAAAAAATTGAAATTCGCCTGCTTTGAATAATATATTGGATAATAAAAGTTACATAATTGATTATTTGAAGTAGTTATATTGAAGGGAGACAAAACATGAAAGAAAGTAGTTTGTAAAATCAGATAATACCATAATAGAAACTATATACACTTAAAATAAAATAATCCAATGAAAGATAAGACCTTGTCCGTAAATCAAGAATTTGAGAGTGAAAGTCAATAAAAATTAAATAAGCTAATACAAAACATAAAAAGTAGTTCATAGTACGTCAAATAAAATTATCCTATATAATTATAAGTGAATCTCTTTAATTAACATATTTTGAAACTAATTATAAAGTAATGGAAGTTTCATTAATCATGTGCACGTAGGCCAATAATGACATTAGGTCATCATCAGGGCTTGGACAGTATGCTCTAAAAACTATAGATCCCAAAACTATTATAGACGGAGAGAATTAAAGAGTATTGAATGGTTCTACACCAGCGGTATATATTGTCCCGGGTGTAGGTCATAAGCCCCCCCGGTCATAAGCTCCCCCCGGTCATGAGCCCCCCTAGGTCATAAGCCCCCCCCCGGTCACGAGCCCCCCTGTTTTTAAATCCATATTTACATATATATTATTTAATCCTTATTGACACTTTTGTAGTTCATTACTGATTAGACATAAAATATATTTATATCGGGGGGCGTGCCGCCCCCCGAAGTGTGCAGTACAACAATGTGTGCAGTACAACAATCTAGCGGATACAACAAACTACATTAGCAACTCTCAGTTAGTTCTATCTAAGTAGTTCTTCATTTGTTTAACTAGGTAAATAAGGATTGAAAAAACATGGAGGGGGGGCTCGTGACCGGGGGGGCTTATGACCTAGGGGGGCTCATGACCGGGGGGGCTCATGACCGGGGGGGCTCTTGACCGTACCCCATTGTCCCAGCCCTGGTCATCATATTTCGCCTTTGATATTCTTATATCTGCATCATTGGATTCTGGCTCCATGTCCTCGTGAATCTGTACATATTCTAACACGTGAATAGAATTGAGTACCTCGTCTGAATTTGCTTTCACTTTAAACCAGTTCAACATCAAAACTTGAATTGAGGAGCACTGGTTTTCTTGTTGTCAAATTTGCGACCTGACTCCATCTTTTTGAATGTTTAGAATTTCGAATACATGACTATTGGCCTAAACTTGTTTTTGCTTCTACTTTCTTTTAGTATTTCGATCCATTCATTATAATTGTAAATGAATGGTTTTGATTTCGCTTATTTATCTCTATCGTTTGGAAGGTACGAGTGTCCACTCTCCATGTATAAGTGTTCCCATGACTCAATGTTGAACTTATTGCATATATACATGCAAAAATTGATTATCAGTTTATTCCTGTTCTGGCCAGAACAGGTGTCACTAAAAGTAACAATTTTCTGGAATTTCTCAACCTCTACAAGATTGAGAAATTCCAGAAATGAAGAGCATATCTCGTGCGACCCTTTCTTCGTGGTTCCCTCTGGCCACACCATCATATAACCTAGATTTTGAGAGAGAACATGTATTCCTAAGTTATATACCAATAGCTGCCTGCAATAGTACACAGCGCTGGTATTCACAGTGGAGCAGTTTTCTGCATGTCTAAGCTGAAAGAAAGAGTTGCCGATTCTTCTCTAACAATTATTGCAGTCTTATCTCTGAAATGTTGCTGCGCCTTTTCTGCTCTTTCGTGATGCGCTTGAAATTTGACTTGAATTCGAGATTTATCCTCCCTCTCGAACATGCTATTCAATTGAACATTAAGCCGTGTTTACATTGTCAGTCACAACCTAGAGAATGTTAGAATTTAGATGAACAAATTAGGTTTCAAAGGATAATGACATA
The DNA here is from genome assembly GCA_947561585.1 of Caprella mutica. NCBI lineage: Eukaryota > Metazoa > Arthropoda > Malacostraca > Amphipoda > Caprellidae > Caprella > Caprella mutica. The sequence continues at coordinate 174,627 of CANNZV010000587.1, forward strand.
AATTTTAAAACAAGAAGCGCAGATCTTTATTTGTAGTTATTCTGAAATATACAAATTAAGTTAGAAATGAAGCTTGGCAATCCTAAATAGCATTTGTTTTTATCACCATCAAATTCATGCGACTGACTAGAGTTAGTACCTTACAAAATGTAGCACAACATTAGCATGGGATACCGGTTAAGGTAACAGGAGATTTCAGGAAAGGAATTAGGAGAGTTTCGGATTGTATACCGTAGGTAATTTCCGTTCGGGTTTATGCACACTGCACAGGGGTTTTATTCTAAAGAATATGAAAGTAAATAGTTAGTGTTACCACCACCAGATAGCTCTATATAAATTCAATATAGCAATTATTATAACCAAGTATACTACCTTGAAATTTTTACCATTAAGGATTTTAAAGCTTATTTCAAGAGTCAAAACAAATTTATATTGAATTGACTAACAGTTTTAAGTTTTATAGAGTAGGGAACTCTAATTATTGAAAAGAATGAAATGGAGCAAAGCTCACGAAATAACGGCGTACTACTGTACTATTAAGAGAAATGTTCGAACATGAAAAGGATAGGAATTAAGCTTTCAATATTTCCGAACATTAACGATGTACAATTTATATGTACAACGTGTAAGTTAGTTAATCAAATTAGACAAGACACAACTTCAAACGAATTAAACAGTTCGAGAGTTGAGTAGATACTGATTTTGTAGCACGCTGTGCACATCTTATATAAGGTTAAATTTGGTAAAGAGAGCCATCTAGTGGTGATATAACACGTAATGAATATTATAATATTATACAATTGTATAAATAAATGAATAGTTCTCATTAAATAATGAAAACAATTTATGCCTAATTAATATAATACAAATGGTAAGGAGCTCTTTTTTATAAGAATACGCGTGGTGATCACCATGAGCATTCGAGAGTGTCACCACGAAAGTGTTCACACGGTACTACAGTACGTACATGATATAACTACTCTTTAAGGTACGCTCGCAAAAGAGACGAAATTGAGTTCCTTCTTCGCAGCCCCCCTCGTGACGTCATAGAGGATGGTATTGTGTATTAAATTTGTCACTCGTATAGCAAATTCATTTTGAAAATATCAATTATCATAGTTTCTTTTTATAATTTTAGGTAATATTAAGCAATCAGAAAATGGTAAAATGAAACGAAGAAATGACAGCTCTCAAATGTATTTCAACTTGACGAAATCAGTGTTCGTGACAAACTAATTAAACAAACAAAGAACGCAATACCATAATAGAAAACTTCCTTGAAGAAAACTTATCTGGGGTGACTCAAGAAAATATAAGACATGAATTAAAGTTGATTTTAATAGAATTAGTAACACCGTGAATTAATATATTTTACAAGTCATAAATTTTTATAGGTAGATCACATATATATATCTTTAGTGGTCATTTTCCTTGAAATAGCATGGTTATCATACCATGCTAGGGTCACGCAGGTAAATTGCGGCCCTCTACAGAGTCTCTAACATTCTGAATCGAAATACAATAAATGTTGCATAACTATCTAAAGAAGTAAGTGCATGCTATAACTTATCAATTTAAGTTTTAAACGAGTGTTTTGAAGCTATGATGTTCTGTTGTTAGAGGCCGAAGTTAGTAAGTGTGCCGCAATTTACCTGCTTGACTGAGTTGATCCTATATTGCCATACCAAATACATGTAATTGTAAGTAGGTAAATAAGTATTTTAGACAAATAAGATGACATATTCGTAATTCTCGTAAAATTCTTTATGTGAATGTCATGACAATGGTATGTAGTAAGCTGTATTTATCTATCAATAAATATAATAAAATAGCATGGTAAAGCCTCACTTCTATTACGTCACAAAATACTCCCGCACGGTTGTGGGGGTTTGGGGAGAACGGGGTACGGTCAATCCTTATTTTTCAATCCTTATTTACCTAGTTAAACAAATGAAGAACTACTTAGATAGAAATAACTGAGAGTTGCTAATGTAGTTTGTTGTATCCGCTAGTTTGATGTACTGCACACTTCATGATTGTTTAATGACCTGGCAGGGAAGTTCGGGGGGCGGCACGCATCCCGATATACATATATTTTATGTCTAATCAGTAATGAACTACAAAAGTGTCAATAAGGATTAAATAATATGGGTAAATAAGGATTTAAAAACAGGGAGGCTCGTGACCGGTGGTGACCCAACCACCATTTTTCACCGAAAACATTTTTCCAATATAGTTTTGTCAATGCACCATGCGTCAATAAGTATTTGGTTGATGGAAAGGCTCTGAGCGCCTTGTACTACAGTACTCTATGTACTCACAGAGGCTCCGTTCTTGTTCTTCTGACAAAGCTGTTGGCCTTCCACCACCTTCACAATCTTATTTTACTTTTCCTTTCAGACGATCGGATGAAATTTTCCGAGGTGCATTAAATGTTTTCGCAGCTTGACATATTCATTCTGCCTTCCTTACAACACTCGATTGCTTGTGCCATATGGGTGTAGGTCATAAGCCCCCAGTCATGAGCCCTTCCCAGTATTATGTCAGCTCTCATATTACCGATCAATTCATATTACCGTACAATCTTTATTATATATAGTTCTAAAAAATGAAACAACCATTATTCTACTTAATTAATAATTGTTGTTTATTTATATTTTATTATTTTTTTCCTTTTTACTTTAAATATATTTCTTGTTTTCCATATTCAATTATTTCTTAAATAACTCAATAATTTAGTAAATTCATGCATTAACTCTTCATGTTATTTCAGATAAATGTTTTTAGCCTGATGATGGAAAATGTATTTTTCGAAACGTTGCAACATTTTAATCTTATGTCTTTTTTTTTCCTTAATAAAATCTCAAATCCCCACTCGAAAGTTTTTAACCATCTGGTTGTCTAAGATTATTCCAAAAACATCACCAAATGAAATAGAACACCTATTCAGAAACTGGGAAAAGGCATCTATAAAATTACTAACTTTAAGGGGCAATCGACGTTTCAATGAAACTTGCATTAATGATAACCTGTTGCCTTCCTACACTGAAATTATTACTAAATGCATTATTAACTTTTTTCATTTATTTACCATTTTCCCTTTCACCTTTTTACATATTTATCCTCTTATCTTTCATAACTTTTATATCTTCGTAATCTTTAATTACTTTTTATTCTTATTCACTCTATTTACTTATTTAAATATTTTCACTTTCTGCAGTCGATAATTTAATGCATTGAATGTATTCGTTCCTTAAATATAATAATTAAATTATAACATGATAATTTTCTCCAATAAAAATCACAAAGTTTAAATTATAGGAATGATTAATTCACTCTTTAAATTATTAATTAATGAATACAGTGCCATCAGGCCATAAATAGGGTCAAAGTTCCACGAGTGCCCCCAGGGATAAAGCCCCAAGTGTATTTTCCATTAGTGAGACGAATAAATTGTTAAAGTGTGCAATAACCCACAACTTTCAATGTACCGGAAATGCAATTTCAGCTCTCTCGAAAATTAAGATTTTCACTTTTAGAAAATTTCGAACCGTTGAACAAAAGTTTACAGCAACACTTGGCATCAGAGACGAAACCATTTCGAAATCCTAACCTTAGCGTGCATAGTGTATCCTTCTCTAGCGTATTGACAGTGTATCCTTCTCTAGCGTATTGACAGTGTATCCTTCTCTAGCATATTGACAGTGTATCCTTCTCTAGCGTATTCACAGTGTATCCTTCTCTAGCGTATTGACAGTGTATCCTTCTCTAGCGTATTGACAGTGTATCCTTCTCTAGAGTATTGACAGTGTATCCTTCTCTAGCGTATTGACAGTGTATCCTTCTCTAGCGTATTGACAGTGTATCCTTCTCTAGCGTATTGACAGTGTATCCTTCTCTAGCGTATTGACAGTGTATCCTTCTCTAGCGTATTGACAGTGTATCCTTCTCTAGCGTATTGACAGTGTATCCTTCTCTAGCGTATTCACAGTGTATCCTTCTCTAGCGTATTCACATTATATCCTTCTCTAGCGTATTCACAGTGTATCCTTCTCTAGCGTATTCACAGTATATCCTTCTCTAGCGTGCTAGAATTTTCTGTAACATTATAGACTCGATATAGATTCCAATTATTATATGTACTGCATACGTTCGTTTTGGTTTCAAAATTTATTGTTCTTTTTCTTATGTTTTTTCAAGTATTGCACAATACTTTTGAGCCTTACATATTTACATAATGATTTTTCAAAATGAATTATTTATCGATAAAAATTAAAGATAATTCTTGTGTATATTTCATCCAAAAACTCTTCAAAGAACAAAACCTCGTTAAAATTCTTACTTTGATAAGTAACACGCTTTTTCTTTCGGTGCATGAAACGCTCAAAAAACTGCCTCAAATGCACCAATAACTGTTCCCAAATGCACTGATAAGTGCTTCAAATGCTCCGATAAGTGCCCCGAATGCACCGATAAGTACCCCAAATGCCCCGATAAGTGCCCCAAATGCTCTTTTCTATCGCTCCTACTGCACATTTATAGCGCTACAAGTGCTCGTTTTGACCGCTACTACTGCTCTTTTTTAAGTGCCCCAATGTCCTAGCTCTACTAATAATGTTAGGAGGAAGACTCTCCTTCTGTTATGTCCTAGAGACGGAGACGACGAGTCTTTGTGAGGGTTTCTTCCTCAGTCTCAAATGTGGTGGCATCTGCAAAGAGCCAATTTTAATTACTATTGTGAATAACATTTATTTATTTTAATAAGTCTTGCACAGACAATGGTCTAGCTAGAAACTACAAGGGTAATATCAAGCTGAAATAACTATTAATTAAAATGGTCTATTGTTGTTACAATGTTGTACGAATTATTCTATTTTGTATAACAGGTTGGTATTATAATTAACTATGAGGATATAAGTGAAATTTGCATGTGATGTTACAATAATTGTGAAAACATAAGAATTAAAATTTGCAAAATAATTGTATAGTGTAACTATTTCTCACCGGGAGACCTTGCCCGCCGCTCTGGTCTTGGCTCTTCCCCTGCTCGTGGTCCTGGAAGTAACAAAGATGGTTTTATTTATTGTACATATATATAATTGATAGTAGCTAATTAGGATCGGAAACTTACGACTTTCTTCCAAATTGTAGAGGACCCCCCTTGTGGGAGCAGTCGGATCAACCTTCGCTTGCGTTGCAGCCGCAACTACCGGAGGAGCCTCATCCGCAATCCGGCCGATCCCGAGAGGCTTCTCGGGCCAGATTGCGGGTATGTGGGGCATTTTTTCTTCTTCTCCCCCACCGTCAGTTTTTGAGCCTTGAAAGTAAGTAGTAGTTAACACAAGATTACATAGTATTTTATGGAATATTTTTAATTAATAACTACTCATCTTACCATCCAGCTACGAAGAATTTTATATTCTTGTGTTCAGCCTCCTTCACTAGGTTGGGCAATAATCTTTTAACGGGTCTTTAATGCCCTTTGGGTTTCTGCAATGTACAATACCATTAGTATGGGTACAATAATTACTATAGAATATTAACATTTTAAAATGACTTACGGCCAAGATTGAGTCCTCTACGAATAGTTCTCCTAACGAGATGGAGGAGAATTCAATCTGTCTATCGAACCCTTGGACTGTCAAATTTGCCACCAGGCTTCTCTTCCCGGTGGCACTTGACAGTCCAAGGCTTGGGCATCTCTCCTGTGATGGCCGTCACAAAAGAGATGCCCGCAGTTTGGTTCCAGGGTGACCCGATGAAGCTGGATGTTTGTCTGCAAGGGTAAAAGTTATGGATAATTTTCGGAATATATTATAGCTATGTGAATCATGATTAGGTAAATTATTTACCTTGAAAAAGAAGGACTTAATGGACGCCGGTCTGTGTCGAAGTCTGCTATTCTGCTTTCAGCACCTATTGCGGCCCCATCTATCGGTAGGAGACAGTGTCGTGTTGAGACTATTTTGACTCCTTTGTGAAAAGGAAACATGTTAATATAAATTTATTTATTAATTTAAAACTAATATAGTTACCCAATAATATATTTACTTACCATGGAGGTTGCCCATCATCCTCACAGCCTCAAATACAATGAACTGACGTCCAATGTACTTGAGGCTGAAAGAAGGGCAAAGCCTCTTGCTCTCCTCAGTTGTTGAGGTTATCATCATGAAATCTTCTCCTGTACGAAGCTCTCTGTTAAAAGATAAGATTTGTTTAAATTTTTTATATTCTATATTGAAAAAGCTATTATCATCCAAGAGTGTAGCTAAAAACTATATACTTACCTAAACAGAAATAGTCTGTCGTAAACTGATGAATTCAGTTTTGTCCCCTTTTGGAAGTTTATTTGCTTCTCTTTCATATTTCTTTTAACTCTTAGTAGAATGGCCTGAAGAAGATTAGACATTAGAAATCCACGAGTTAGGTAACTGTAACTCCTAACTGTATGTTAAACTTACTTCAATGTATGAATCCATTTGTACGGTCATAACTCCCAATGAAGAGAGAGTTATGGCCGTACCGTACCCTCTTGCTTCAGGAGCCGGAGCCCCTGGGAATATTTATGCTCTTGGAGCAATTCCTCGATGGTGAGGTCATCATCCATCTGAAATAATAAACTTTTAATAATATTTGGGTATTAAAGTATATCGTAGCAACTAGAAATTCTTACAATGTTTAAGTAACAATTTATGATTATAGACTACTAATCTAGGCTATTTGAAACAGAAATTCATTTGAATGATGTGCTAAAGAAAATTTAATAGTTTTTTAATCAAATCTTAAGTTCCTAAGAATTCTATTTCTAAAAATTAAACTTTCCCAAAATAAATATACTTTACTGTACTCTTGCATGATTTTTTTTGGAGAGTTTAAACTTTTAATTCCTTGCTTACTCTATTCAGAGTCTACTAGAGTAATTAACGGTAACAGACAACTAATGTTCACTGTCCGAAATGATTCATTCGCACTATCAATAAATTAATTCTATTAAATTAAAACTAGATGCAGTAGGTATTAAAATTATAAAGCAATGCACTGAAACTACAATTTTTAAGTTTTTTAGCTTGTCAAGGTTTTGAAGGTAATATCTACTATTTAGCAAGTTTGAGTGTGATTCGAACAATTCTAATTATCACAGCAAAGAATGTGCTAAAATAAAATTCACGATCTGCGGTACCATGTCAAAATACTTTCTTATTGTTCAGGATTTAATACTTTAGTCCTAATATCAAAAAGAGAAAAGTATTTTGACATGGTAACGCAGAGCAAGAAATTTATTTTAGCACATTCTTTGCGGTGATAATTAGAATCGTTCGAATCACACTAACTTGCTAAATAGTAGCTATTACCTACAAAACTTGGACACAAGCCAAAGAACTTTAAAATTTGTAGTTTCAGTGCATTGCTTTAAAATTTTAATACCTATCGCATCTAGTTTTAATTTAATAGAATTAGTTTAATAAAAGTACAAATGAATCATTTCGGACTCGCTGTTCCAAGTTCTAAAATTGTAACCAAAATGATACTAAGAGAGAAGTGAACATTAGGTGTCAGTTACCGTAATTAACTGTGGTAGACTCTGAATAGAGTAGGCAAGTTAAAATATGTAAATAAAATTAATAGTTTATTGATAAGGAGCAGACTACTTAGAATTAATTCAACTTATATAGACTATTCTTTTACTTGGCGCTATAGCCTTTAATGATATTGAAATCCTACTATACTTACGGCGGTAGAAGGCAATAAGGAGGATTGAAAAGACTGCTGGTTGTTGCTGGTGATGAGCTCTGCTGACATCGATATACTGAATTGCATGTACATTTGGAACTGACATTACTTTCGGTAGCCGTAGAACATCCATATTTTCGTAACTAGATCCTAATTTACTTCTCATATATCTGAAAGAGCGTCGTTGCTTTGAATTATATTTATTCATTAATTCATTAAAAGGAGATTTATTCATTAGTTATATTAAAACTTTCTGGAGGTATTGAAAATGTTCGGATTTTTTGTCGTATCTTAATCTGTAGTAATAGATAAATTTTTTTCTCATATAAATCTTTGTCGATATATTTATTAAATCTATTTTTGGAAGAATCGTAGGACTTGTTGCGCATACATCAGTACGAAGAAATAAAAACTGATTAATCATGAAACTCATTGCAATTTATTCTGCTAAAGCTGTTTATATACACTTATTTTACTCGAAGATGGAGAAAAAAAGATTAGTGCCAAGAGAATTTTTCGTTTCTGATATTTAAGATATTAGAGTAAATTGCAGCTTTATACAGCATTGCGGTGTAAGGTTGTTTGTTGTGAGTTTTGTACTGATTTTTTTCAAAGATATTTAATTTTTACAGCCTGAAAAGAGAATAGTCTTCTTATATTCATTAATTGATTACGTGTAAATTAATTATCCCATAGAAGATGAGGGTATCAGTTTTGTGTATGTATGACTTATTTTAAATTTAATAATAGGTGAAGCAATCATTTAGGAACTGATGTTCACTGATGAAATATTCTCTCATTACTTGTGCTCAATATTTCCATTCTTTTACTTGGTTGATAGAAATAGAAATGAATTTAATATATAGTATACTTAAGTTGGTACTGATCAATCGATATCTTTTCTTGAGAATCTTTTCGAATCCTATTGTTGGGTTAGATTTATATAATTTTTTGGGGGTGTTTGTCAAACGACCGAACAATGGCTCTAGGACAACTCGTACCCGGACAACTGGTACCCGATTTTCATAATTTCGTGTTGAATGTACATAATTATAATAAAAATTAAAGGCATAATAAAATAACCATTTTTTTTATTGCAATGAAACATACATAAACTGACAATTTGAATGAGGATAAAATAGGAACTTTTATAGAGAATACAATATAGACTACATTAGAAAATTCGTATGATCTCACTTCAAGAGTCTTCCATTTCATGATATATATTTTCAAAGATAATACGCGAAAAATATATTAGAACCAACAGTGCTAATTAAATTAACCTCTTTTAATATACTTTCAATTGTATTTTAGGCACCTACACGCATACGTTATTTAATTTATAATTATGTACATTTACCTAAATTTTGGAAATCGGACTTATATTTATTCAGTTATTTTAATTAGGTATATTTAACACGAAATAATGAAAATCGGGTACGAATTGTCCGGGTACGAGTTGTCCGTGCACCCCGAAAAATATAAGCGATTGATCGTATAAAAAATACGAACAAATACTGATATGGATATAACGAAATGAAAATAATGTGTATAATACGGCATTATATTTGATTTTAATAATCTAATTATTATTGTATCTTATATAATATATATTATCAAAAATATATAATATTGAATATTTAACATAATAAATATTATATTAATTTCAGAAATTCAAATTCTGAGAAATCAGTCTCAGAAAACTGAATTTTTTTCGAAAACTCAATATTTTTCAAAAACATAAAAAAATCAAAATTTTCAAAAAAATCAGAAAACTTGAAAAATTCGAAAATACTCAAAAATTGATAAAATCAAAAATTCAAAAAAACTGAAAATTTCCAAAAATCTCAAATTCCAAAAAACTCAAAATTTCCAAAAAACTCCAAAACCAAAAAAAACTCAAGAATTCAAAATAACTAAGAAAAACTCAATAAATTCCAACAACTCAAATATATTCGAAAAAATTGAAAAAACAAGAAAAAAACTTAGCATCTTCATGAAAAACAACAAATGTCGTCATAAAAAACAACAACCAAAAGTTGTCACTAATAGAAACAAGACAAATTTAAATAATTATATGAATGTACAACACACACACACACATAGCACAGCCAACACACATGATGTATATAAATGAAACAGCCATGAAATTATTTTATGCGTTATATTGTAATTACATGCGCAGAATGTTGAAGGTTATGTTTTTAATATGTTATCAAATTACAATAAGTTGTATTGTTTCAATATGTGTTGTTACATATTATTATATATGTAAGAAATATGCTATTATATATTTTATATAATGTTTATTATAATAATTTCTAAAACTCTAATTTTTTCTAAAACATGATATACAAAAAAAACCCTCAATTTCTAAAAAACTTAAAAATTCTAAAAAACTCAAAAATCTCATTTTCCAAAAAACTCAAAATAACTTCAAATTTACAAATTTACAAAAAATTGAGAAACTGAAAAAAAAAAGAAATTCAAAAAATAAATAAAAAAATAAATTAAATAAATAAAAAATCCCAAAAAAATTTAGAAAATTCAAAAAACTGAAAATAACCTAAAAATTCCATAAAGCTGAGAAAACCTCAATAAAATCAAACACCTAAAAAAAAAGAAAAAAAAAGGAGGAACTTAGCATCGTCATAAAAAACAACAAATGTCGTCATAAAAAACAACAACCAAAAGTTGTCACTAATAGAAACCAGACAAATGTAAATAATTATATGAACATAGCACAGCCAACACACATGATGTATATATATATATATATATATTGGTGTAACTGGGCAGCAGTTTATTTGTCAAGCAGCATTGGTTAAAAGATAGATGGCATTGATTAGTAATTATTTTGATAGCAGTGCGTTCTATATTCCTGAAGTAGTGTTTAGTTTGATCATTTGAGGTTCTTAGAATAACTTTGGATAACCAAAATACGAATAATTCTTCTGTTTTAGACATCTTTTATTGAAGGTAATTTTGCGATATTTCGCCATAACACAATTGGCATCCTCAGGCTTCTTTAGGTCTGCATAGATGAGAATAATTTTATTTAAATATAAAATGTTAACACAAGATAATGTTTTCCACAATTAAAATAAATAGCAGACTTAAAGCACAAACACAGCACATCTAACATACCTATACATATTGGACCAAGTGAAAACTAAACTATATTGGTGATTAGGGTGGCTTATATAGTTTTTTTTTACAGATTATTGTGGGCGGGGCTAGAACGTTAGAAACAAAGGTACTAGTAGGTAACACAAGAAGCCGGTTGGTCAGGGACTTTGAAATTACTCAGTTTGTTAAAATACAGATTTAAAGAGATTTGCTACGGAATTATTAATACTATTTTAATTGTAACCATGATGCATAAGAAAATTACAACCAATAATATTATTATTATACTATACATATACTATGCCAATGATGTGAGGTAAGTGATTAGAAAAATTATCTAAATTAAAAAAAAAACTAAAAAATCAGAAGAACTCTAGCTTCACCCTCCTTCTGCGCATTGAGTGTGGGTTTCTGCTCTTTGATGATTAGGGCCTCTGCTATAATTAGGTCTTCTTTCATGGGGAATTTACGTAGTATATCGGTATTTTCTACTAGTTTTTGGGTCTTCAGTCTGATGTTATGTTTTTCTTGATTATGTGATAATATGGATCCATGTTGGGTGTGGTTTCTCAGACGGTCGGTTAGGGTACACTCTGTATAGCCTACGTACGTTATGGAGGGCTGACACTCCTCCATCGGGCAAGAGTACTTGTAGACTACATGAGATGTGTTCCCTTTGGTTGGTTGGTGTGGATTGTTTTTAATAAATAGGTTTCTCAATTTTCTATTTTTATAAAATATTTGGAGTTTTATTGATGTATCATTTTCAGTTGGGAGATGTGGTCTTGAATTATTTTACGGATGTTCCCTTCTTCTTGCTTATACTGTGAGGACATTTGGTTTCTGAAAAATAGAGGTATTATGTTATTAGTTGTGGATGTTCCATCGACAATAGGTTGATTTCTGTTCATGAATTCGGATATTTCTTTATCTATTATTTTCATGGGGAAATTATTATTAGTCAATAGTTGCTTTATTCTATTGATTTCTGCATTGAGAGAATTTGGGTTATTACAAATTTTATTTGCTCGGTTTAGAAATGTTCTGATTACTCCGGTTTTGTATTGTTGTGGAGCAAAGCTATTGTAGTTTAAACATTCTCCTGAGTTTGTCGGTTTAGTGTAGACTCCTGTGATGACTGATTGTTGGTTGCGTTTACATTTACGTCTAGGAAAGCAATAGATTTCTTTTTTTCTATCTCGTAAGTGAAGCTTAGGACTGAGTTAACTTCAAATTTACTCTTGATTTCTTCTAAAGTATTTATATCTTTAATTGCAAGAAATATATCGTCTACATATCTTGTATAGATGATTGGTGGGTTTGATAAAGTTGGCAATATATGATTCTCTATGTGGCACATATAGAAGTTCGCGAACAATGGGCCAAGTGGTGAGCCCAGATACGCCGTCGGTTTGGATATAGATGTCGTCATCGGGAGATCTAAATGGGGTTTCTGTAGTGCAGACAATTAGTAAGCTTTTGAGTAGTTCTTTTGGTATTTGCATTGCAGGTTGGTTGTTGTCACTGTAAATTTCGTCAAGTATTATTTTGATAGTTTCTTGCACAGGGACGTTCGTAAATAAATTTTCTACATCAAGTGATGATAAGTATCCATCGACGGTGGTGTTTTGCACTATGTCGATGAATTCACTTGTTGATTTTATTAGATGTTTAGCTGGCATATATGGCGTTATTAATTCAACTAGTTTCTTTGCTATCTCATAAGTTGGGGTTCCTATTTGAGATATAATCGGTCTTCTTCATTCTTATGGATTTTTGCGTTTCCATAAATATATCCTGGTTGGAAGTTGCCTATGAGGTTAGGGAATCTCGGGGCATTAGAGGCAGAGTGGATGGTATCGACGAGTGCACGTAACTTCTTTTTAAGTTGAGGAGTAGTGTCTCGCTCGAGTTTTTTTTAAATTTATCTGTGTTTAGCAGTATTTCATTTATTTTGCTGTTGTATTTCTGTTTGTCCATAATAACAAACATGTTTGTTTTATCGGCTTTGCGTATGACAATGTTGTCATTATTTCTGAATGTTTTTATTAATTCATATTGCTTGCGTGTGAGCAGGTCTTTGCTAAAGTCTTTAGTGGTTCTTAAGCCAAATCGTTTCAATTCACATTGTAAGTTCTCTTCATCGTTAATGCTGATTTTACTATTTCTTTTCAGGTCGTTAATTCTTCTGTATAATTTTTCAATTTCAATTTTCTTTGTTAGCTGGTCATATTTTGTTTTCAGGTGGAAATTCATGCCTAAGTCGAAAATGTTCGACAATTCTTCACAATTCTTTTACATGATATTAAGTAATATGTAAAATATGATCATTTGAAAGGATTGCCTTTATACTTTTGTAGTTGAGCCGCTATACCCATATGTTTTCAAAATGGCGTCATGGTGATCATTGGGACAGAAAATTTGGTTAACAATGGGACAGTGCCTTATTGTCAACCAAACTGTCGAGTTACTCCATATGAATCAATATATCTATTTTTTTGATACAATAACGTGAACTGTAGCTTCAGGGCTTCTTGTAGAAACAGAGCTTCCAGCAGAAGCGGGACTTTCGATCATGTTCAAGGGCTTTAGCAATCTGAGGTCATCACAAAGCACTGCATAGAGAACAAATTTAACTAATAAAAGAAAAAAAAGCAGCATGATTGCAACGGATACACCAGAGAAAGAAGAGCTTTTTGCTGGTGCCACTAAGGATAAGGCCTTCGAAATCACTTCATAAAGCATCTGACGTAGATGGCCTGTGAACTATTGTTCTTGGTCTGGTATATAACTCTTAATCTAACTGATCCATTCGTCTGAAGAACTCAAATCTCCACCGAAAATGTTGAAAATGAAGATTTATGCACTTGTAGAATTTGAGGCGACTTCTAAAACGTATTCTGTTGGCCAAAAGCATGAAAAAGATAATACGAAATATTGATGTTAGGCGAAGATTCAAGTGCAATGAGCTTAATTTTCCAAATGTTCCTGACATGGCTTCGGTGAAGTTAGAGGACATTAAACTGATATTATATGAACCAACTGAGTGTGGGACAACATAAAGAGATAATTCGAACTTAAAATTTTACCAAAACCTCAACAATATACAAGTTTGATAAACAGTACCATCGTTCACAAGGGCATGTCCCATTGTTCACCAGCGCTGTTAAACAATGGGACAAATTTTTTTGTTTTTTATTTAATATTTTTTAGTCAACAGAATATATGATAGCATTCGAGTTGGTTTCATTTTACACATGGATTTTTTTTTATTTTTCATATTATGCCCATAGTAAATGAAATATCAATCTTTCTGTGTTTTTTGTCCCATTGATGACCACCCTCCCCTATTGATTGTATTTATCATCGATATGCTAAGTATTGAACATGACGGAAACTTCCGTTCTGGGCCACGAACGTGCTAAAGTTTTTCAATGGTTAAAAATGTTCTATTGCTACTGCAATAAGATGCATAATAAAAAATTAATTTCAAGAGATGAAGGGTTGAGCTGTTTTCGTCGTATCGTTTACAGGTAGAATAGTTTGAAAATCATTCGATGGTAAGTAAGTAATATTAGTTATTTACTGTAAAATTATTCTTAATCTGTCCTACATGCGTAAGTTACGGTGAAAAACTTCTTGACTGAGAATAGCCTAGGGTTAGGAATGTTCATCTACGAACATTCCTTGGTAAGTGACTGCATGCACTCACAGAGTAGCTTTTCTGCATCCATAAGCATAATCACTGACTGATGATAAGCGACTCAATCATGGCTCCACTTTCTTTTCTGACTGCTTCTTCCAGTCCCTTGTATTTAATTTCCTTTTGACGCCAGTGATATGGCCTTTGGTTCCTATGAAGACGTTAAACCCCCACTAAACAAATTAATTGTTGTAAAACTGAAGACTTCTGCTTCCAATGTAGTTAATAACAATATTTGGATCTGGTTTAACGGACTACTTAAAAACAAAGAAATTAAAGCCACCACAGTTTGAACTACAAATTAATGTACAAAAAATAATACAAACTTTCTTAATATGAGAATTAATATTCCATGTGGCAAACTGAAACTTGTTTCTAATAACCAATAATATGGTGAGCAGTAACACATGGTCTCCGAACTGTTGTAATTTGGATCAGAATTTCTCAAATTAGGTTATCCTTCAATAATTAAAAATTTATAAATATTTAAGTCGTTTATTAAATCCGTCATTTTATTCAGACTACATTTTTAAAATTATTTCCTTATATTCATTTATCTAAATTTATATCCTCTACAACTGTAATTATACCTATATTAAAATAAAAATACTAAATTCTTTTCCAAACGGTCGTACAAACTTCATTGTTGTGCCCTTAAAAAATTAAAGGAAAGAAAAGAACAGTAAACATAAAATTTTAATTCTCAAAAATTTAATGATTTGATATAATAATTTTTAATTATAATTTAAAATAATAATTTTTAATTATAATTTGATATAATAATTTTAGCAAAATGATAACCAATGCGTAATTGTAAATAAAATTTTCAGTGAAGGATTAAAACAAGTTAAACAACAACCAATATTTAGTTGCTCCAAGACTTAATTAATAATTAATTAAGAGTTAATTACATAGCATTCATTTCTCTGAGACTATTCCCCAAATAAAGTGATGAGAGTTAATTACATTGCATTCATTTCTCTGAGACTATTCCCCAAATAAAGTGATGAGAGTTAATTACATTGCATTCATTTCTCTGAGACTATTCCCCAAATAAAGTGATGAGAGTTAATTACATTGCATTCATTTCTCTAAGACTATTCCCCAAATAAAGTGATGAGAGTTAATTACATTGCATTCATTTCTCTGAGACTATTCCCCAAATAAAGTGATGAGAGTTAATTACATTGCATTCATTTCTCTGAGACTATTCCCCAAATAAAGTGATGAGAGTTAATTACATTGCATTCATTTCTCTGAGACTATTCCCCAAATAAAGTGATGAGAGTTAATTACATTGCATTCATTTCTCTGAGACTATTCCCCAAATAAAGTGATGAGAGTTAATTACATTGCATTCATTTCTCTAAGACTATTCCCCAAATAAAGTGACTAATCAGAGAGTTGGCTGTTCGCAAAGGAAGTTGTGCTTGTATGAATCACACTGAGCAGCAGTTTGGGGAAAAATGCCACCGGTCGTGACTGCATCCAGTCTACCGCAGGAGGATAGTTTCGCAGCATAGGAGCCCCTGTACAACATTGGTGAAACCTGCAAGCGAAACATCAGAATAAGAAATGTGTTGATAGAGGGTGGTGTCTGATATTAATGTTAAAAAATACTTATAGAAATATATTTACCTTCAATTAATTTATTGTTCATAGTATTTACTGCTCAATGAAGCTAAAAAGATGACTCAATGAAGTGAGATGACTTCACTCAAATGAGAGAAGGAGGTATAAACTGTTGTAATTTGTTAGGGATTGTCTTAACTTTCAGATTTTACCATGTTTATCATTTTAACGCTACTTGCTGTTTTGAATAATAGAATATTTTCATTTACCTGAGCGTCATTATTCAGTGCACCAAAGTAGTTGTTATTTTCTTCAAAATATGCATGTCCAGTCCACATCGGAAACTGGTAATTTGTAGGTCCTGAAGAGAAAGTGTAGAAAATTAGACATTGTTAATTTCAATGTGTTTTTCTAATCTCAATAATTTTGATAATTTTGCTAATTTCATTAACAAAATTTCATATTGTCAATGGGTTAACAATAGCAGTATCTATTTTGGGCAATTTCACTCTCCTTTGTTTTGAATGTCCGACGAAGAATATAAGTGTTTCGAATTACGATTGTATTTTCGACTGCAATCACCAATTGTGATCCGATAAGCAGCGATTATAATTTCCGACTGGGAGATTTCTATTTACATTATTCTAACCTGACTTTTGAAGATTGAGCTGGAAGGACTGCAAATCCTTTTCATCTTCAAAGGTGATGAGGCTGCTGGTTCTAAGAAAACAATCATTATGTGCATCTTTCCAATTCTTCTTTTCATTGCTGTAGTAGAGACACCTACCATGGACCAACTCGAAATTTTCTGAACAAGGTTTCTTTGGCTTAATTGGAGGTGATTCTGAAAGGTAGGAGAGTAATAAAGTTTATTGAGGATTCTATCGATTCTTTTCTTTTCGTCCTATAAACACCTTCTATAGATTTAACAAATAATTGCCTTAATCCAACATATTAAGTTAGAGTTTAAATTATCCATCAATTTAAAAAAGGACAATTAAATAAGAATAAAAGGTAATATTAATAAAGAAAATAATAGTGTTTTATTTTTTTATTTGCTATTTAAGATACCTGAAAGTATCAATCATACCAATTACAATAACCAGTTAAATTATTTATAATGATCGAAAATATGGAACTGGTCAATAACTGGGAACTTTCCCTAGTTCCTTTTGTTGCACTAATAAAGAGTGGGAGTTAACTCTTTATTAGTGTAACAAAAGGAACTGGAGTGAGTTCCGAGTTATGGACCAGTTCCACATTATCGATCATATAATAAAATGGTATATATTTTAACTCGAAATTTTAATTGGTATCCATTATTCATGCAGTTATCATAAATAGCAATTAAAAAATAAAAGTTAAATAATATTTATTATATATCCTTTTCTTCTATGATCCATAATGTGGATCTGGTCGATAACTCGGAACTTACACCAGTGAAACACATTCACAAGTGTGAGTTCAAAAGGATTGTTGTACAGAGCTGTTACAAATTGTATTGTTCAAAATATCCAAAATGCTTCAGTCTAAAAATTATTTCGACAAAGATACCAGAATATCCTAATTCTAAACCATTCAAGAGGACTATACTAACAGTACTCGGAAAGTGACATGGCTTTCGAACCAATCTGACCCTCAGAAATTTCTGGTTGTCCTGTCATGACCTGTGCTCCACTTTCCGAGTACTGAGAGTGTCTGAGTACTGCGACGTTACACCAGAAAAGTCCTGTATCGCATATTGTCATCTAGCGTGTAATAAGATCGTACAGGGTGGGCGCTAAATAATTTACATTTTAAAATCACCGTAACTATTTTAACATACGAGATGGGAAATATAAACAAAAATCATTAGGAAGAAAAGAAGTCAAATTTTAGTAACTATCTTGTATAACCAGTTATTTTCCAAAGTGTCCACCGTCACCAGTAATACACTACTTAATTCGAGAAGAAATGTTCTCAAATAACTTTGCCAAGCATTTCACTGTTGTTTAAGGCTTTATAAAATCAAAGAAATGTAACTTTAAAAAGGTATATAAACAATGAAATGCTCGGTAAAGGCATTGGTAATTTTGCGTCTCGTATTGAGAAGTGTATTACTGCTGATGGCGGACACTCTGGAAAAAACTAATTTAACAAAATAGTTAACAAAATTTGACTCAATGTTCATTCGAATTATCTTTGTTTGAATTTTTATCTCTTATGTAAATATAGTTATGGCGATTTTCAGACGTGTAGTTTTTTTAGATCCTAAACTGTAGAATGGGTACATTCTGTACAAATATATAATGTAAATAGTTAATACAAATCCAAAGACACTCACCACCATCCAAAACATGCACCAAGGTACTAGCACTTCCTCTATCGGTGTGACAGGTGTAGGTGCCAGACCAGGATTTTTCTATGTTAGTAACTACTAGAGAGGGAAAATTTCTAATATCCGATTTCTTGGACCCCACATTGCTTGGTGACTCGAAATTCGGTGCAATAAGAGTTTGTACAAAGCCATCATATGCTACCCGAGTCCAGGTAGCTGGAGTCACATGTTCCTAGGTGAGAAAATATATTGTTATTACAATAACAAGTGGTGAATGTCTCCGTTCTCGGCATGTTTCGAATACTATGAGTGTGCGAGTACCTCGTCGCTCCCCTTCCTCAATTCAGTGAAATGCACAAAATAATCAAAGTTATTTTTATTTGAACATATTAACAAAGGTAAAGCCCTCAAAATCCAAAGCTTGATCAATGTTGTAAGTCAACCTCCTCCATAGGTAGCTCATTGATTAATTGAATTATTATTACGATGTTAATGTAAGATTTATTATTTATGAAACCTTTTATCTGATATATAATTTAAACTATATGTGTGTTTTTATTAACATTGTTGTTATGGTACGATATTTGATTTGATGTTATTTAATGAAGTGAAGGAATTAATGATTATTATTGACTAGTAACGTAAACAGTAAATTAAACAAATTGAGTTTTGTCCCAAAGGGAGAATCTTAACCCACGGAATTAAATGGCCGCTTGGCAGTAATAAATAACCCAGTTACCATGTGGTAGAAAAAACTTAAATATTGGAAAAAATTGAAATGTTATGTATATTACGAATAACATAAATAAATGTAAGGAAAGTATGAAATAAAAGACCCCCACCTTTAGGGGACCCCAATCATAAAAGGTATTATAAAGCTGTGATTTTTTTTAAAGCATATAGCATTAAATACAAGCTATCAAATTTCATGAGGTTTGCAGAAAAATGATAAGAAACATAAGCCTCATTGCTTAGAAAAAATGGCTTGGAAGGGACCTTTAATGTGTTATTATTTATGTACTCATTGCTAACTACAACACCCTACTTCGAAAGGTGGATTGAATACTCACATGATCATTTCCGGTGTCAACATAACAAGGGATATAGACTGTGCTGTTGATAGGAGAGAAAAGCTCAGGGATGTTAAATCCATCAACTGTTGACAAAAAATACAATTATTACTAACGTATATTCACTTCATGAATCAGCAACTTGTTTCATTCATCCAATCGGTGAGATGGTAACATTTACGCGTTTAGGATTCAAATTAATACTAGAATCATAAATTGAAGAGTAACTTTGATTAGTGATCTACGCAAAATTCTCCATCGCTAACTAGTAACAGTGTAAAGTGATCTACAGCTCCAGATCACTTTACAAAAGTTCCAAATGATTCGAATGTAAAGTGCTCTACACCTGTAGATCACTTTTCATTACTCTCACTTCGCATTCAAACATAGTAATCTACGGCAATATAAGCGTAGATCATTATTCAGGTATCAATGTTACTCTCTCACAGACTGCAACTGATCTACGCTAAGAATAATTTTGCAATTTGTAACGAGCCTTCTGATTGGCTAGAGCTGCTAGACATTTAGTACAGTGAGTTCTAACATTATTGGTATATTATTACAGTGCAGGATATTGAGAGTTTTATTATTACTGTACTGTAATAATTAATATTTATAATGTAAAGTTAATGTAATATATTTGTTGTAACAATGAGTAATTAATAATAAAACAATACATTATAATACTTTTTATATATATTAAAAAACAATTATTTATATTAAATTGAAGTTTAGATAATATGAACGGTGTACTTAATTGAAAACTAACCAAAATATATTTGAAATAATATTGCAGATAATTTGAATATTAAAGGTGGGTAAGAAAATAACCATCAATATTTAAAATATCGATGTAGGTAAATGATAGTAAATACAAAATGTGACAGTAGAAGTATACATATATAATAATGTTAGTACATTGAAAATAAGTCGTGTGCAATGACACTATTAGCAATTAAAACTACATTTTATTATACTTCTAACGATAAATAATTGTATACTTTTTCCGAATACTAGGTTTTAATATTTTATTGAAACTTATAATAATAATTATAATTTAGTCCAATAATGTTATATCATTTTAAGTATCAAATAGTAATTATTGGTCGTTATCAATTTTTTCGATTAATAGTGGTAGGTATATCAGTTGTCACTGTAAGTGTTTCTTTTTAATTCCCGCGTTAATAATTTTGGTTTATCTTCGTTGTTGGTAGCTAACGGTTACTGTGGGTTGGGGGACTAACAGGGGGAGGGGGTAGATACAGTGGGGAGGTATCCTTTATGTATTTACTACAGTTTCACAAATAGAATAAGAAGTGAATGATTACACAGAGAAATATGAAGCCTCTATTTAACTGCTTGCTTATATTTCTTTGTTGACTGATATTTAATAATGTACGACAGTATATAGAATATTAATGGAAGATCATTTTCATTTTGGCGCTAAGGTCAAGGGGGTTGAGCATGCATTGTTGTGTGTGCGTACATTGCTATAAGCTTCATAGTCAGTTAGGCATGTAGTAACTTGTATTTCTTCGATTTTCTATTGACAAACAAACTATTGATATTAGAATCACCTAAAATTAACTGCTTGGGAAATGGTATTTATTTCTGTAATAAATATTAACAATTTTTTAGGAGCCAAGCAATTTAATTTTATACTATAAATGAAGTATAATGTATATACTATACAGTATGACATATAAACTCCGCGCACTTTACTCAGTAATTACTCGTGATTACGAAATGTATGTAAGTATACGAAGCGGGGCTGACACTGACGGGAAACTCATGAATGGGGAAAACGAACAATGCTTGAAAATGCATTAGAGTATCTAGGTAAACCGGGGTACGGTCAAGAGCCCCAGGTTTTTAATTCTTATTTACCTAGTTAAACAAATGAAGAACTACTTAGATAGAAATAACTGAGAGTTGCTAATGTAGTTTGTTGTATCCGCTAGTTTGTTGTACTGCACATTTCATGATTGTTTAATGCCCTGGCAAGGGGGGGGGGGTATATACATATATTTATGTTAATCAGTAATATGAACAACAAAAGTGTCAATAAGGAATAAATAATATAGGTAAATAAGGATTAAAAAACAGTGGGGCTTATAATGGGGGAGGGGGGGGGGGAGCTCATGACCTAACTAGTTACACTAGTTACCTAACAAGGTTACCGCACTAGTAACCTAACAAAGTTACCTCACTAGTTTTCTAACAAGGTTGAAACACACATACTGTTTTTATTTGATGAATATAATTATCAGTATTAAGGAATATAATAAGTCATAATTAGCTCTAAATTTATTTATGAATAGTTTATATATTTGTTGCTATAAATAAACAAATAAGTAATCTAATCATTTCCCCTTCGGTCTATTGGTGATACCTAAGTAAGTAGTGTCTCAGATGATTGACAGTGGTACAACCAGTGACATAAGTCAGGCAGCCAGTGGAAGTGACTGTTCACTTCACATGAATGACCAATGATTACAACACTAAATTATATTATAAGTGAATACAAATCTATTTGTATAATGTTGTAAATAAAATATCAGCTTATAAAAAAATGTTTAGCATGTAGTTAACTAGAAGATAATTTCTATCTGTGTAATCACTCCTTCTCTCCTCAACCTCCCCCCTCCCCTGAGTTACTAGTTACATCTCTCCTCACCCTCTACCCCGCCCCGCCCCCAAATCACAAAGTACCTTCCTGAATGATTACGTGAAACTGTATAGAAAACCTTCTTATGTGTAAGATAAAAACGTTGCTGAATTATTTATTCCTCTTTTACTTACATACAGTTATTGATCTTACAATGTATCATAAAATGAATTATTTTATTACTAGGTTCTGATTTTAACTTATCATTTCACCATCGCAGATTGCAGGAGGTTATAATTTAGGCGGCATTTATTTATTTGTAATCTTGATTGGTACTTGCATAACTCAAAAAGGTTTCAATCAAATTGCCTGAAATTTTTTTGAGCAGTTCCCCCCTTATATGTCATTTAGTTAGTAAAATAGCCTGGGCACCAAATAGGGTGAGTGAAGTAAAGCACTCATATTTTTTTTCTATTTCATTTACTTAAAAATAAGAGAGAAGAGAGCTAATGGGTTATTATAATTTTAAAAATATCCTATGATATGTACTCGATGCCTAGTGTTATTTATTTTAACTTATAAGTTACAAAAAATAATACATTTTGTAACTTATAAATTACAGAGATAATTCTCTATTATTTTATTAATGAGAAATCTTCAACATAATAATTACATTATTTATAGTAATATAACCGAGAGCATTTCCTAGTATAGTATAAAATACCTAGTTATGTTGTAAAAAAATCACTTTCCAAGTTTCCGAGTACTATGGGCGTTCAAACATTGCAACGTTTCCTATAAGTTTTAACTAAAAGACTGTAAGTTACTAGGTACCAAGTTACTAAGGTATAACCGTATAGGGGAAACAACAAAATAAATCATACCTATCTATAGGGTAAGTTCCGAGTTATCGACTGGTTCCAGATTTACGAAAAAGTAAAAAAGGTTAATATGAGACTTAAATAATAATTAGAATAATTTTTCACGTGCTCGAAAATGTGAAACCGTTCGATAACTCGGAACTTATCCTAATTAATCAGTTACCTAAAGTGTAAATAACTAATCAATATTCTTAATGAATTCAATCAATCATATTATCTAATAAGGTCATCAGCATAAAAAATACTCAATATATATATCACAAATCTTCAGTCAAATATGTATTAGTCACAATAAAAAAAAAACATAAAAAGTCACAATAACTCATACTATCCATACAATGTGAAAATTCTATTTTAATATTTCAATATTGTGATATTTTACAACGACAAAAAGTGGTCAAAATGCATGAATAAACAAATGATAGTTCAGCATTATTATATAATTTGGTTATAACAATAATTTAGAGATCTATCAGTTGTCATGTTTTAGTTCTCTTTGCAGTTCTAGGCTCATTAATTTGTTAAACATTACGATAGGGAGCGACTGATAGAGGGGGGTAGTTAAAACACAGAAAGAAAATTAATATATTTAACTGTATACTTCTATTTCTTACTAAACTGATAATTTATTTACCAATAAATACAACTCATTCGTGTTAACATATAATGTAATTTTAGTGTATTAGTTTCTGGTCATTCAAAGCTTGAATGTTTGTATGTAGGTTTGCTCTCGCACGGTCACTTGTGGTGGACTTTCGTGTTAATTAGTAAACCACTGTCTATCATTTAAAACACTGATTGACTATTGAAGAAAATTGATATCTTATGACTTAGGTAGTATACTCATGATAATAAATTAAATGAATAATTTGTTTAATTTCAAATAATGTCCATTTATAGCGCTTTAAATAGTGTAAATATATAGAAGTTCAAATTATTTTAGGCAATGGATGTTTATAGAAAAGTACACAGTATGAAATGTAGTTGAGTAGTTAGTTACTAGCTAGGACTGCTAGGTACATAGAAACATTATTTTTGGATAGTATAAATTACTTTGCAACATTAGTTCGTTGATTACTAGACAGGTACATAGATACTATAGTCAGGTACTTAATTATAAGTTATTCGCCTACATACACCAATTGTGTTATTATTAGGTACCTAGAAACACTACTTGGTTAATTATTAATTAGGTACCTAGATACTATAGTTTGGCTATGAGCTGAGTACCTAATGTTAGGTAGATATCTAGATACACTTGTTGAGTTATTACAAATTGAATTAGTGAGTTGTATGGTGAGTAGTGAGTTGTATGGTGAGCTGTATCATGAGTGGTGAGTTGTATGGTGTGTTGCATGGTGAGTTGTGAATTGTATGGTGTGTTGCATGGTGAGTGGTGAGTTTTATGGTGAGTTGCATGGTGACTGGTAAATTTTATGGTGAGTTGTATGTGACTAGTTTAATACAGTGTGACTAGTTAAATAGACTACAGTGTGACTAGTTAGGTTATCCTCAGGGTGAATTTAGATGGGTGTAGGTCATAAGCCCCCCCGGTCAAGAGCCCCCCCGGTCATAAGCCCCCCCCCGATCAAGAGCCCCCCCCGGTCATGAGCCCCCCTAGGTCATAAGCCCCCCCGGTCAAGAGCCCCCCCTGTCATGAGCCCCCCCGGTCACGAGCCCCCCTGCTTTTAAATCCTTATTTACCTATATTATTTAATCCTTATTGACACTTTTGTAGTTCATTACTGATTAGACATAAAATATATGTATATCGGGGGGCGTGCCGCCCCCCCCCGAACCCCCCTGCCAGGTCATTAAACAATCATGAAGTGTGCAGTACAACAATCTAGCGGATACAACAAACTACATTAGCAACTGTCAGTTATTTCTATCTAAGTAGTTCTTCATTTGTTTAACTAGGTAAATAAGGATTAAAAAAACATGGAGGGGGGGCTCGTGACCGGGGGGGCTTATGACCTAGGGGGGCTCATGACCGGGGGGGCTCGTGACCGGGGGGGCTCTTGACCGTACCCCAATTTAGATACAGTGTGTTTAGTGCATGTCACTCCCTATGCGTCTGGATTAATTCTCCGTTGCGTCAGAAAGACGCTCATGCACCCTGCTCTGGCCATGTGGTCATGCGTCTGCGTCCAACAGACGCTCTTATGCGGGGAGGAGCCTGTGTGCTGGCTATTATTTAATATACCTCCCCCCTCACCTTCCCTATCTTACCAAAACTTTAATACTGATTGAACTTTTAGAGCATATGAGTTATAGGGAAACATTATCAAAATTATGAATTGATATCATTCATCAATAATTATTATGAATATTAACCTTAATCCACCTCAATGCTTTTTATAAAATGTCAATATAAACATTGGTTTGTATATTCTTACAAAATAAAACCGCGCAAAGAACACGCGTTACACACTGAATACCGCCAAGATATTTTTATGCCGAAGTAATATGTTATCATGGGGTGTAGGTTATAAGAGACACCCCCCCCCTCAACTGGTCATGCCCCCCCCCTTGTTTTTGTAATCCTTATTTACCTATATTAATCAATCCTTATTGACACTTTTGTAGTTCATTACTGATTAAACATAAAATATATGTATATGTAACCCCCCTGCCAGGTCATTAAGCAATCATGAAGTGTGCAGTACAACAAAATAACGGTACAACAAGCTACATTAGCAACTTTCAGTTTTTTCTATTTAAGTAGTTCTTCATTTGTTTAACTAGGTAAATAAGAATTAAAAAACACGGAGGGGGGCTTATGATCTAGGGGGCTCATGACCGGGGGAGGAGGGGGGGGGGGGCTATTGAACGTACTCCGTTATCTTGAGCTCTAAGGTAAACTATTCTATTATTTCAAAATAACTCACTAAAAATATCAAATATATTGCAATTACTATAGGTGATGTCCTATAGTAACTCAACATTAAATTCAAGTTTTCATTCATATCACAATATTCAAAGAAGAAATACTGAGTATGTATGTAAACATTTTTATTCCAGACAGTTTACTCATCATCTGATAGATCGATCGAATTGTAATATACTAATAGGTACTCACCATATATCATCACTGTATTAAAAAGATTTTGAATGAAAATTGTGATTGATATTCGAATACATAATACGTACATTTTTGTTAAATAAATTCAAAACTATGCATACAAATTAATGCTAACTGTATTCGTTTTAGTGATGCATAATAAATAATTAAATATTAAATTTTTTACGTCTACTTTAGAATCAAGGGCCATATCGCTGATGATATAAGGAAATTAAATACAAGGGACTGGATGAAGCAGTCAGAAAGGAAAGTGGCTCCGTGAGCAAAATCAACATCCACCGTATGGGATAAAACTCATGGATGCAGAAAAGCTACCTGATCGGTGAATGCAAAAAAGAACACAAGTTCAGATTTTAACTGTTCAGAAATTGTAATATTATTGCACCCTTCAATATATGTAGATCACCGCTGCGATATTTGTGAAGATAAAATATTTAGTATGGCAATTAAAAAAGAGAAACATATTTTTTTAGAATAAAGGGTAAGCTCCGAGTTATCGGATAGTTCCACATTTTTGGTCATGTAAGTTAAAATATATAATCTATTATTTTTTCTAGATATTATAATTGGTATAATGTCCACCAATTAAAATATTAAACAAAATGTAAAACTATATATTTTATTATAAAATGACCCCATTCCTTGTTGAGTGCAACGATGCACTTTAATTCACTAGGACTTTATATGGAAAATTGATTATTAAAAGAATATGGTACCTATGCCATCAAGGAAATAAATAAGTTATTAACTGCAACTGTCACTTTATTCGGTGATTCAGAAATTATTATGACTTATTCCAATGAAGACAATATTGTGCTATTTTGGAGAAAAAATAGAGTAGGTACTACCTGTAATGAGCTATTTATTGAATTAATTAAATTATTGAATTAGAGTTGTCCCATCACGCCACTATTCATACGGCATGATTTTAAATAAATTATCAACGAAAATCTAATATCTAAATTTTTAACTGGTAGTATTAAATCCATTCATATTAGTATAATAATCAATATGATTATATATTCCATCGACCATTCCTACTATGTAATCATTACTTTAAATAGGAACGTACACAGGCAAGAGTGGGGGAGAGAATGGGGGGTTTCGCGCCCCTTCTAGAAGTGTACATACACAGTGACATCGTGACTCATGGCATCTTTATTATCTGTTATTTGGATCTTATATCTTAAGGATTCATAGCATTACCATAATGCATTCAATAAACGACTAATATATTAATGCTTATATGAAATAGTCCTTTTTTTCAGCAAATGATCAAAATTTGCTTCTAGTTGATATCAACACAACTCGGCTCATTTCTTCGTATGACGCACCATTTTGCGAATATCTTCCTCGCTCATGTTCACAGCAAAATTTTCCATGACATTCTTGAGATTAGTTAGATGACATCTGATGTGTCTTAGCTTGCAACCAGAAAGTAAAGTGAAGAGGCGATAATTCCGGAGAATAAGGGGTGCCAATGGTGATCCGTCCAGTGAGAAATTATCCTTTCACCAATTTTTGAATGCAGAAATTCAAGGTATTCGGCAGTCACCTGGCAGCTGACACCATCTTGCTGGAGCCAATATTGACGTCTTGATGCCAAATTCTTAACAGAATTCCACATAAATATTATAAGGACTTTCTCCAGGTATACAATTGGATTTACGGATCTCTCGAACCAAACAACAAGGAAGATCTTCCCATCCACAATCCCCACCCAAGCCATCACTCTTTCACCATGTGTTTCTTTGCATTCGATTACAGTGTATATAGATTAGTGGTGCAGAGCCAATGGACCTGCTTGCTTGGTGACTGTTTCAAGAGAAACCCTTTTTATATTCTGAATGCCCTTTGGATCTTCTTGATGCTCCTGAACTCTTGATGCTCCTGAACTCGCGATGATAAATGATGTTTGTTGACCGTCGAAGGGGGATTTTTTGCTTTGGCTGCGTACTAGGTCCATTTTCAAATATCCAATTTGAGGCCATACAATGATGAATATCGAAAATAGTCCATTTTAATAGAAATGTCCCAACATCAGGGTAGCATAGTTGTGATTATTTGATCAAAATTCGGAGAGTAAATATTTCTAAGGAAATTTTGTTTTAGTATCATTCATTGTGGATCATACTGTACCTAAGCAGGTATAACTGAGAGAAGCTACCTAGATAGAGATAACTGAGAGTAACTACCTAAGCAGGTATAACTGAGAGTAGCTACCTAGATAGAGATAACTTAGAGTAGCTACCTAGATAGAGATAACTGAGAGTAACTACCTAAGCAGGTATAACTGAGAGTAGCTACCTAGATAGAGATAACTTAGAGTAGCTACCTAGATAGAGATAACTGAGAGTAACTACCTAAGCAGGTATAACTGAGAGAAGCTACCTAGATAGAGATAACTGAGAGTAACTACCTAAGCAGGTATAACTGAGAGAAGCTACCTAGATAGAGATAACTGAGAGTAGCTACCTAGATAGAAATAACTGAGAGTAGCTACCTAGATAGAGATAACTGAGAGTAACTACCTAAGCAGGTATAACTGAGAGAAGCTACCTAGATAGAGATAACTGAGAGTAGCTACCTAGATAGTGATAACTGAGAGTAGCTACCTAGATAGAGATAACTGAGAGTAACTACCTAAGCAGGTATAACTGAGAGAAGCTACCTAGATAGAGATAACTGAGAGAAGCAACCTAGATAGAGATAACTGAGAGTAACTACCTAAGCAGGTATAACTGAGAGAAGCTACCTAGATAGAGATAACTGAGAGTAGCTACCTAGATAGAAATAACTGAGAGTAACTACCTAAGCAGGTATAACTGAGAGAAGCTACCTAGATAGAGATAACTGAGAGAAGCTACCTAGATAGAGATAACTGAGAGAAGCTACCTAGATAGAGATAACTGAGAGAAGCTACCTAGATAGAAATAACTGAGAGTAACTACCTAAGCAGGTATAACTGAGAGAAGCTACCTAGATAGAGATAACTTAGAGTAGCTACCTAGATAGAAATAACTGAGAGAAGTTATCTAGATAGAGATAACTGAGAGTAGCTATCTAGATAGAAATAACTGAGAGAAACTACCTAAGCAGGTATAACTGAGAGAAGCTACCTAGATAGAGATAACTGAGAGAAGCTACCTAGATAGAGATAACTGAGAGAAGCTACCTAGATAGAGATAACTGAGAGAAGCTACCTAGATAGAGATAACTGAGAGAAGCTACCTAGATAGAGATAACTGAGAGAAGCTACCTAGATAGAGATAACTGAGAGAAGCTACCTAGATAGAAATAACTGAGAGAAGTTACCTAGATAGAGATAACTGAGAGCAGCTACCTAGATAGAAATAACTGAGAGAAACTACCTAAGCAGGTATAACTGAGAGAAGCTACCTAGATAGAGATAACTGAGAGAAGTTACCTAGATAGAGATAACTTAGAGTAGCTACCTAGATAGAAATAACTGAGAGTAACTACCTAAGCAGGTATAACTGAGAGAAGCTACCTAGATAGAGATAACTGAGAGAAGCTACCTAGATAGAGATAACTGAGAGACCATACCCTATGACCTACACCCTTGGTTACTTAGGTACACTATAGTTAGTTGCACTAGTTACTTACCTTTCATGTTCGAAAATAATATGAACTTCATTATATTCTGTTATTAAAAATTATTTTCACTATAGCGGTAAATAACACAAATTATTATGACTTATAATTTATAAATAGTTTATTTATTTGTTACACTAAATGAACTATAGTTTAATGACCTGACAGGGGAAAAATATGATTAAACATATATTTTATGTTTAATCAGTAATGAACTACAAAAGTGTCGAGAAGGATTAAATAATATAAGTAAATAAGGATTAAAAAACATGGGGTTTCGTGACCACTGACCGGGGGGGGGGAGGGGGTTATGACCTACACCCCCTGCCACTAACCATAGTGCTACCCTCCCCAGTCCCCCTTAACCCCTCACTTTCCGAGTACTATGGGTATCCGATCCCATAAGTTTTAACTAAAAGACTGTTGTTACTAGGTACCAAGTTACTAAAGTATAGCCGTATAGGGAAAATAACCAAAAATATTGTACCTATATATAGAGTAAGTACCAAGTTATCGAACGGTTCCAGTTTTACGAACAAGTAAAAAAGGTTATTATGAGTATAAAATAATAATTAAAATATATATTTTACGTGCTCGAAAATGTAACCGTTCGATAACTCGGAACTTACCCTAATTAGTCAGCTATCTAAATTGTACATAACTAATCAATATTCTTATATCAAAATATTTATTTAAATTTAATAACAAATATTTCAATCGAATAATTAAACTAGGTAGTGTAAACCATGAATTCTATCTATCATATGTAAAATGGTCATCACTCATCAGTATAAAATGTACTCAATATATCACAAATCGTCATTCAAATAACAGTCACAATAATACATCTTTTTATCTAGATTTTGATTTTATATATTTCAATAATATTATTTCACAACGACCATAGTTGTGAAAATGCATGATTATTTAAGATTCTAAAATAATCATATCCAATAATAATTAAATGTTAGTTCAACATTTGAATATAATTTGGTTATAGCAATACAGAGACCATTTGACAATGGTATAGAGTCATAGACTATAGCTTTTATTTGCAGTTCTAGGCTCATTAATTTGTTAAACATTTCGGTAGGTACCTAAAAACTACTGATAGAGGGGGAGGGAGGGGGTGAGATGATGTTTGAGCGTATAATACTATATAGGGATATACAGATTTGTGGAAAATAATTTGGCGGTAAATGATTACAGAGAGAAAAAAAAATAACTTTGTACTTCTATTTCTTTATAAACTGTTATTTTATTTAAAAATTTATGTATACTATACATTCGTGTTAACATCTAATGTAATTCATTGCATTAGTTTCTGGTCATTCAAAGCTTGAATGTTTGTAAATAGGTTTGTTCTTATACAGTCACTTGGGGTGGACTTGCGTTTTGTAAACCACTGTCTATCTGTGTATCATATTTACACATTCTACCAAACGTTTGGAATTAAACTCATTTGTTTTCTCTTTCTTTTTAATGTAAAAATATAGTCTTTGAAGGGAGTGCCTCACTAATTTAACTTCCCCCCCCCGTAAAAAACCCGCAAAATTCGAACTTTATTAAAATCCCTATTTCTCTCTCATTATTTGACATAGAGACATATGGTTCGTTTCATTTTGTTCAAAAATTTTCACTCTACAATTATTTAATAGTCCTTTCATCAAATTCGCATTCTTAAAAAAAATGATAACATAATTTAAAAAAAATACATTTTTAAATGTGGTTACATTCTCTCATAGACTTTTATCCACGTTGTGGAATAACATTCCAACTGACCGTAATTCCACGTGAACTAGGATGAAATAATCATAAATCAATAATTTCCTCATATTGATAACCATTTCAAGAAAAAGCAGGAGTATATAGTACTAAACTATAGTATATAATATATATTTCAATTTGTTTTCCAAATCTAT
Organism: Caprella mutica; assembly: GCA_947561585.1. Classification (NCBI taxonomy): domain Eukaryota; kingdom Metazoa; phylum Arthropoda; class Malacostraca; order Amphipoda; family Caprellidae; genus Caprella; species Caprella mutica. Next base: position 206,263 of record CANNZV010000587.1, read on the forward strand.
ATTCTTTAATTTGCTGAATTTCAAATTCAAATATTCCTTTCTGGTATTATTTGTATTTGTAGTTAAGATACTAATTTTTCTGTCAATTAATTATTATTTGTGCAATATATTTTAATCAGATGAAATTAAATTAAATTTGAGATAAATTGATTTAGAAATACCCCCTTCCTAGTTCACTTCCCTATTTCATTTAGGGACGTGAACTAGGAAAGACGTATTTGGATGTATTTAGTTAAATAAATTTTATGTAAATAAATTTTATGTATAATGGGGATCATAAAATATATTGATAGGCTAATTAAAATGGTGGATTTTGGAGATTATTAAAGTGGACAATGATATATTATTATGGTGGGCAATAATATAGTATTTTTGGTTGGCCATAAAAGATTATAATGGTTGGCAATGAAACATTTTTTGGATGGGCAATGAATAGAAGATTAGGGTGTGCTGTACAAATGTACAGCAAAGAATAAATTTCTGTTTGTTTATAGTTAAGTATATTTGCTCATTAAAGTTAAAAGGTTTATTATGTGATTAACTTTGTAATGTTTCATTTTACTTTTAGCTCTTATCATTTTCAATATTTGTTCTAAATTTGTAATATCTAGTTATTTATTTGGAAATGTGTACGTGCAAAGTTCGTTACGCAGTTCTGTTCTGAAGTTCTGAACCTCAATGGTTCTGGCTAGTCAGTGTGAAATTAGACTTCGGTAGATAGTAAAATGTAAGTTCTGTGTTTATTATTTAACATTTATTTGTTCTGTTTCTTTTGCTATATAGTGAATATTGCTTATTGTATAGTAAGAAGATTTATATTTTTAAGTAGCTAATCTGTAAACTTTTCTCTGATTGCACCTTGTGTTGCTAGGCCATTTCTTTAAATGTTCATGTATTTACGGTAGTTTTTGTTCTCTTTCTCAGGATTTAATATCATTCAAAAGTTTGTACTTGATGTGGAAGAATTACAATAAAGTACGGACTGAATTACTGACTGTTTCTATTGAGAGTCTCCTTTAAATATGAAAAGCCAGTACATTAAATCATTGTTCGACTGATGGAAGATCGTCTGGTGATGTGTGGCAACTTCCCTATTGCGCACACTCAGGGTTGAAGATTATCTGGTGACTCGTGGCAACCCTACTGTGCATCAGCTCACTGCTCAGGTATATCTAGTCACCCCCTAGCGTGTCTCTCACCACCTACTCAACATATACCTCACCACCTTCAGTACGTATAGCATACGGAACGATATATGTAGCGGTGTACCTTCGCTCACGCACACACCACACCTAGCGCTCTACTGCATTCCGTGTAAGTGTTTGCTTGACGTACACAGCTATGGGAGAGAACGTGAAGCGTGGAGCAAAGCCATCTTTAAACGTCCTTATAAAGGAATTAGACGCTGTTACAGATAAATTTAGAGAGTTATTACAAGAAGATTTAGACGGTTCAAGCGAAGAAGAACTAAAAGCGAAATCTGATGAAATAACAGCTGTTAAGAAACACTTTGATAATCAAAGTAGAGCATTGGAAGTACGCCTTCGAGATAACGGTGCACGAAATGAATCTCGCACTGCTAAGAGGTTACGCTTCGAACTTATGCGTGAAGCTTACGACTCTGTTCGTGAAATTAATTCTCTCAGACGACGATTTGATTTAGACGACATATCGAATGATAACCCTGAAGATCGACAGTCACTTTTTCTGTTATGACTACTCCTCCTCAGCGCGAGGATGTCATTAACGAACAACAGAATGAAGAAAGTCAAGCTCAGAGTAACTATGAATATGGACCAGTTCCTAAAAATGAAAATCAATCTACCAACGAAGACTTTAATAATGCCCATTCTTCTAATAACGAAGACCCACCTGTAATTGAATCCTCAAATGCAGCTACATTTCTGCTCAAGGCAGATCTTCTGAAATCTCCAGCAGAACCTTTTAACGGCAAACCCGGTACCTATAATATGTGGGCTAACATATTGAAGAGTAGGATGAGTTGTGTTGCTCTCACTAACATAGAGAAACTACAGATACTATGTGCCAATACAACTGGTCGTCCTCAAGATCTTGTGAAAGACTACCTTACTAACGTTACAGTAGAGTCATCAGGGTCAGCCCTCGATACCATATGGAGTACATTTGAAGAACGATATGGTAATAAAATGGCAGGCTCACAGTTACTTATTGATCGCCTTAAGAAACTTCCACTTATCTATTCTATTGATGATGAGGATTCTATCACCAGCATGTTGGATGCATGCAGGAATGCTGTTTGTTCAATGGAGTCCTGCCCTCAGCTACAGTGGCTCAATACTTATGAAGGAATCCAAATGATGTCTGGAAAACTCTCAGACTCACTTCGTGGCAGATGGAGAACATTTGGAGTCAAGAGCAAGGCTTCAAGTGGACAGAACCCTACACTTTCTGTCTTCGTCAGCTTCATTCAACTCCTCTACAAGGAATCAGTAGATGATTTCTTTAAGAAGGCACCAACCACTGTGAGAGACCAGCGAAGCTCTCGAACTACTAAGGTATTTCGTACGGAAAGTACATCAGATGAAAAGTCAACAGGTATGAAAGCTTATTGTTATGTCCATAAAAGCGATAAGCACAGTTTGAAAGATTGCTATTCATTTAGGAATTTTAACAGAGATGATAAACTTGCTGTAGTCAGAGAAAATAAGTTATGTTTTCGTTGTCTAGGTGATCATTTTGTTGTTAACTGTAAATCTGAAAATCCAAAGTGTAGCGTATGTCAAAAGAGTCACTTAACTGTAATGCATTATGACAATGTAGCTAACGTAAATGAAAACGAAAACACATCTACATATGTGTCTAAACATAATAACGGTAAATTTCAGAGCAGTAGTAAACCTTTTGCTAGAGTTACTATGACTAATGTAAGCGAACATAATTCTCCATGTGTATTTTCTAAGACATTTCTTGTAGAAGTTGGTCACTCGAATTCAGAGAAAACTGTTAAGTGTTTATTAATCCTAGATGATCAGAGTACCAGATGTTTTGCAGATCCCAAGCTGTTAGATTTACTTTCTGTCGAAGCTCCTAAATATTCTTATTCACTTAAAACTCTTAGCGGATTAAAAACTAATGTTGATGGTCAATTGATAAGTGGTTTAAAAGTTAAAGGTGTTTCTGATTCTAAATGGTATAAACTGCCTGATACTTTGTCTAGTAGCATGATTCCTGACACTCATGATGAGATGGCTTCTCCAAAGATCATAAACATTTTTCCGCACATAAGACATCTTGCTAATAAATTCACAGAGTTAGATTATGAAGTAGATACAATGCTACTAGTAGGAGCAGATGCAGGTGAATTAATGAACTATAAAACTTACGGTTATAAAGCTCCTTATGTCCATCAGACACCTCTTGGTTATGCTCTAGTTGGTCCAGTTTCTAAAAGAATTGTGAAGGCTTGTAATTATGTGGTACCTTCTCCATCTGTTCGTGCGTTTCGTATATGTGCTAAACAAGCGGGACAGATGAGTTTCGATGCATCTGATGTTTTTCCTCTCAAAACTAACCTTCTAGAGTCGACAGACAACGTGTTTGAGCGACACAGCGATGACGATTTAAAAGGATTCTCCGTCGATGACTCGAAGTTTATAGAGAAACTAAATTCGGAGGTAAATATCGACAAAGATGGTAGGGTGATACTCCCTCTTCCTTTCAAGGATAGCGATGTGTCATTGCCAAACAATAAAGATGCGGTCTATTTCCGAACAGTTTCGACGTTGAACAAATTAAAAACAACTAATGCTAAGCTAGCACAATGTCGAGAAGCGATCGATAAAAATGTACGAATAGGACATGTCGAACAAATCAGAAGCAAAAACGTAACTCCAAAACAAGGTAAGGCTTGGTGGCTACCCGTCTTCCCGGTCACCCATCTGCTAAAAGATAAAGCTCGTTTAGTGTTTGATGCTTCAGCATCCTTTAAGAAAGTTTCTCTGAACGACGCGTTATTACAAGGACCTGATCTGAACAATGATTTGCGAGCGGTATTACTAAGGTTTCGATCATTTCCTGTGGCTTTCACATGCGATATCAAACATATGTTTCAAAACTTTCTTGTTCCTGACGATCAAAAGGATTTTCTACGATTATTTTGGTGGCAAAACAATGATACTTCGAAGCCAATCGTGCAATATAGGTCTAACGTACATCTTTTTGGAGCATGAAGTTCCCCTTCCATCGCGGAATATGGTTTGAAATATATAGTAAAGCGTGAACGTAGTAAGAACGAATTAAGTGATGCCGCCGCTCGTTTTGTAGATAAAGATTTCTATGTTGACGACGGCTTGCATAGTTGCAATTCCTCTGAAGAGGCTATTTCGATAGTCAATGAAACGAAAAGTGTGTTTGGAAAGTATCAGTTGGAACTGCATAAGATACGATCCAACTCTGAACCTGTTCAGGAGCACTTTTCTCATAGCCGTGATGAACAGCTTCATCAGTCAGTGTCTATCACTCCATCAGAGTCGTCCAGGACACTCGGTGTAGTTTGGGAAACTGAATCGGATCATATGACAATAAACATCAATATTCCTGATCGTCCCTTCACAAGAAGAGGTATATTATCGTCTGTAAATGGCTTGTTTGACCCGATCGGCATGGTTGCTCCAATCGTGCTTGGAGGAAGGATTATTCAGCGAGAAGCTATGCACTGTGAATCGAGCGAACACCTAGACTGGGATACGCCATTGTCTGAAGACAAATTGTCCGCTTGGACGAAGTGGAAAAATGAGGTTAACGGAGCTCGTATATCGATACCTCGATGAATATTCGTTACTAATCCAGCTGATGTTCATCTTCATGTATTCGCTGATGCATCTTCTGTGGCTATTGGTTACGTAATCTACGCCACAAGTTCTAACTCGGAAGGTGAGCGCCGTGTATCCTTCGTAACGGCCGGTTCAAAAGTGGCTCCTAGGGATGCAACTACAATCCCACGCTTGGAATTGTGCGCTGCTCTGGAAGCTTCTTTTGCTCTATCCAACGTCTTGCGTGAGTTAAATGTCAGAATCACAGGCATATCTTGCTACACAGATTCTAAGATAGTGTTAGGATATCTTCAGAATTGTCGTAAATCGTTCTCGCGCTACGTATCTCGTCGTATTGATAGTATATGAAGATTATGTCATTGCGTAACTGGATGGAAATACGTTCCTACAGATCAAAATCCCGCTGATCACGCATCTAGATCAATGAGTCCAGAATCTCTCGTTAATAGCTTGTGGTTTACGGGACCTGAATTCATTTATGATGACGAACCTGTAATCAGTGAGACTTCAGGAACTCCTTATAGTAACCTACCCGAAGCTACTCCTCATCACAAAATCTTGCGCTGTGCAGAAACCTCAACACCGAATTCCCCTCTAACCGAACTAGTCGAACGAGTCAGTAGTTGGCCCAAGTGTATAAGAATCGTACAGCGTGTTCTTTCCCTTGTCAGACGATGGTCTGACAAAGCTCGTCAATCCAAGGGAAAGCCTTTAGCTCCGCGCAACAACGACATATATGTTCAGGAGGCTGTCGAAGCTCTGGTGTCAGCAGCTCAGCGTGATTCTTTCCAAGAAATAGGCGGTGATATGCAGATACCACTGGAGTTACCTGATGGACACACTCTAAGTGGAGTGGCACCCTTCAAGGATAGCACTGGACTTATAAGGGCTGGAGGTAGACTCCGCAATTCTCTTGGTTCGTATAAAGTCAAACACCCAGTTGTGCTGCCTCAAGAACATCCCATATCCAGGAGAATTGTCGAGCATTGTCATGAGATCTGTGCCCATCAAGGACGTCTGATCTCTTATTCGGAAGTGCGAAATCGTGGATTTTTCATCATCAAAGGTAAGATGTTGGTGAAGAAAGTTATAGCTGAATGTACCATGTGCAAGCGATTGCGAGGAGCAACGGCTGGCCAAATGATGGCTGATTTGCCCTCAGAAAGGGTGAACGAATCAGCTCCATTTGATCACATCGGTATAGATGTATTTGGTCCGTTCTTAGTACATGATGGTAAATGTACGCGTCAAAGTAAAGCAACGATGAAAATGTATGGTCTTATCATAACTTGCTTAGCATCTAGAGCCATACATATCGAACCTTTGGTCGGCCTAGATACTGTTTCATTCATAAACGGTATGCGTAGATTCATTGCCATTCGTGGACCTTGCAAGTCAATAGTAAGCGACCAAGGGTCTAATTTTGTAGGTGCACTCAACTACAATATTGATTTCAAACGTATTGAACAAGACGCTCTCACACGCGGTTGCGCTTGGAAAATGAACCCTGCCGAGGCAAGCCACTTCGGAGGAGTTTATGAGAGAAAGATTGGCTCTGTTCGACGCATTTTACAAACCTTTCTTCAAAAGGTGTCAACCACTAACCTAAGTAGGGATGAAATGTGCACATTTCTACAAGAAGCGGCAAGCATAGTCAATTCAACCCCACTTTATGGCATATGCGATGATCCAAACGAACCCTATCCGATCACCCCCTCAATGATACTAACACTCAAGGTCGAACCTTCATCTATCCCTAATGACGAAATCGTAAAAACGGACATACACACTTACGGACTTAACAGATGGAAGAAGGTACAACATATAGCCGACGAATTCTGGCATTATTGGAAGAAACTGTACCTAGTTGATATGATAGAACGTAGAAAGTGGAAGGCTCCTCAGAAGTCAATCACTAAGGGAACTGTAGTAATTATTAAGTCAAAGAATCTACCACGAAATCAGTGGATTTTAGGTTTGGTAGTTGAAACTTTCAAGAGTTCTGACGGCCTCGTCCGAAAAGTGCTGTTGAGGGTTTGTCCCAGTAAGGGAAGAAGTCGTACAGTTATCAAAGCCATTCATGATCTCGTTCCCCTGTGCCAAAACGAAAATCTGGGCACAGTCGGGCGGGAGTGTGCTGTACAAATGTACAGCAAAGAATAAATTTCTGTTTGTTTATAGTTTATAAGTATATTTGCTCATTAAAGTTAAAAGGTTTATTATGTGATTAACTTTGTAATGTTTCATTTTACTTTTAGCTCTTATCATTTTCAATATTTGTTCTAAATTTGTAATATCTAGTTATTTATTTGGAAATGTGTACGTGCAAAGTTCGTTACGCAGTTCTGTTCTGAAGTTCTGAACCTCAATGGTTCTGGCTAGTCAGTGTGAAATTAGACTTCGGGGTGAGCGCACGTGCCTTTTCTTCTTTCGCACTCCAGTTGTGGAATGGATTAAAATAAACTTATGTAAATCAGGAGATAGTAAAATGTAAGTTCTGTGTTTATTATTTAACATTTATTTGTTCTGTTTCTTTTGCTATATAGTGAATATTGCTTATTGTATAGTAAGAAGATTTATATTTTTAAGTAGCTAATCTGTGAAAGATTATTGTGGGCAATGAAAGATTATTGAGGGTAATGAAAGATTTTGGTGGGCAATGAAAGATTATGGTGGGCAATCAAAGATTATGATAAACAATGAAATGTTAAGGAGTCTATGAGAAATTATGATGTGCCGATCATAATCTCACATAAGTTCTACAAATATTTTTTTTATATATTAAATGTTAAAAGCGTGACATTTTTCTTGCAACCAACCAACAGACAAAGACACAAAATGTGAGGTATCGGAATGATAAAATATTCAATAATTTCACTTGGATCAAGTATTATTTCTCATGGATCAAATTCAATTGCATAAAAATCAAATTCAATTTCACATGGTGCAAAGTCAAATTCACTTTGATAAAATTGATATTCTCTTGGATCAAATATTATTTCATTTGGATCAACTAGACCTGTAAAAGGTATAGTTGGGTTTGTTCTTTCCCGACTTTATCTTTCATCGTAAGGACAATACTGTTTAGAAGCACAGTTACCTCTCAACCCTCCAAATATTCTCCTGTGAGATTAATATTGTAGAAGCTGACAAGGTGTCTAGTTATTAATTTCAATAATAAATATTTATGAAGCATGTTATCACTAAATATTTGTAAATGTAATAATAATTGAAAGAAAAATGATAATTCTCCGTACATAAAATTTACATTATAAACTTTATATTTATTTTGACAATAACTATTACATTTATAACCTCAATAAAAAGTTGATTTTTTTATAGTTACCTCTATCACAGTCCACCATTGAAATAGTTTTCAATAAATGAGCAATATTTTTAGAAAATGAATTTCAACCAATCAGAGGCCGCGTAACATAACTTGCGTAAAGCACTCTTCACACGGTGTAGCACATACAGTGAATAATGATCTACGCATAACACTGGCGCACGTAGATCACTCTTCACTTCACTCACTTGCAACGCCTGTGATCTACGCGCGTAGATCACTTTACGTGTCACAATTTGCCGTTTTTATAGTAATCTACACGCGTAGAGCACTTTACATTTGGTGTTATTCTGCATAATTATTGAGGGATCTACGCGCGTAGAGCACTATACAACTCTTGCGTAGATCACTAATCAAAGTTACTCTTCAATTATTCAGTATCATTACAATGTTTTCAGATATTAAATTAAAATAAAGAAAATATACACAAATCCACTCACCTTCTGTTTGAATCAGGAATATACTGCTTATGGTAAGAACTAACAACGGAAACTCCATTTTGTTTGCTTGATTTAAACAAAAAAATATTATGTTTTCTGATGAAGGGATTTTTTTAGGGATGGAAGATTTTATCAGTGGTGGCAGTGTTACACAGGAGCGAAGTGATAGAGTGGTACTCGAGTACAGTGCTTTTATAGTGGCTTACATGGCTACGTCATGAATAGATTATTCTATTGAGGTCATACCAATTAAATTACATCACTGAGTTCTAAGAAACACACAAGAATCTATTCATGCCAAACCACTCGGCAACAGATCTAATTACTATATAGTGCCAAATATGTTGAACATTACGTTACACTAAGTTTAACAATGAACTCTTTGATAACTACTCAATGGAGTCTTTGTATTAAATGGTACTCTGCAGCAAGAAGGTTAATAAAATATTAATGTTGAAGTTAGTTTCATGTTGCAACCATTAGCTAGTTTGCTTATTTGACGTACACTGCAGTAAGAGTGATAGGAGGGAACAATTTATCCTAATGTATTTAGTTTCAGACTAGAATTAAATAGAAAATTTTCTGTTCGAAATCTCGAAACCTGAAATTACCTTCAACGTTGAAATATTAATAACAGTTTTGATAATATAGAAATATCGCATGAATCTTTTCAATGAGTATTTGCATTGTACACAAATAATAATTTGGAATGTCCTTATTTCACACTCCAACCTTATTGCCACAAAATATTTAAAGGCTTGTTGAATTGTAGATTTTTTATACTTTCCTTCAATATTCTTATCATTGAAAAATAATTTTAGAGAAAATAGATTGAATTCTAAAGAAATTTAATCCAATTTATAGTTATCTTTTTTATATACATTACCTAAAAAGTGGATGAAAAAAATGCAAACAAAAATGGCGGCACTGGAAACATTTCAAAAATCATTTGGATTAAACTGATAGGCAATATTATACAAATTCGGTGTGAATTATTTAAGAATGAAGTAGGTAATAATTAAAGCTATGAGAAGAAAATTAATTATATGAATTAGACTATGAAACTATATCTCTTATTTAGGGTTAGTTACGAATTATCGGTCAGTTTCACATCTTCGGTCATATAAGAAAAACTATAAAATAATAATAATTTTTTTTTTTAATTAATTTTCATGATAGCTGCCAATTAAAATACTAATGAAATAAAATAATTATTATTATAATATCGTTTATGTTACATGATCGATGATGTGAAACCGACCGATAATTCATAACTTACCCTAGGTTAATAAATCGTTTGTTCTGAAAGATTTTCAATGAATAGTTCTAATATTTTGAATGGGATAACTTACGAGTTATTGGACAGTATCACATCTTCGATCATAAAATAAAAAGTATATAATGATTAAAATAAAAGTTAAATAATGATTAAATATTTTCTTACTTGTCCGAAAATGTGAAACTGTCCAAGAACTCGGAACTTACCCTAGTTAGATATATATTAATTTTCTAATCATTTTTATATCAATCTCATGAAACTGTTTGGAAAATTATAATTGCAATTATCTGTAGAGTGAAGATTAATTGTTTATTGAAATTCTGTTCACATTAAAATACAAAATAAAAATAATACAATTTAGAAATAGGAACAGTTTGATTCTTTATAAGTCTAAAAATATGAAATCTACCTAAAAATATCATACTTATCTGAAAATATAAAATCTACCTGAAAATATCATACTTATCTAAAAATATAAAATCTACCTAAAAATATCATACTTCTCTATAAATATAAAATCTACCTGAAAATATCATACTTATCTAAAAATATGAAATCTACATAAAAATATCATACTTATCTGAAAATATAAAATCTACCTGAAAATATCATACTTATCTAAAATAATAAATCTACCTAAAAATATCATACTTATCTAAAATATAAAATCTACCTAAAAATATCATACTTATCTTATAATATAAAATCTACCTAAAAATATCATACTTATCTATAAATATAAAATCTGCCTAAAAATATCATACCTATCTAAAAATATAAAATCTACCTAAAAATATCATACTTATCTTAAAATATAAAATCTACATAAAAATATCATACTTATCTATAAATATAAAATCTACCTAAAAGTATCATACTTATCTAAAAATATAAAATCTACCTAAAAATATCATACTTATCTAAAATATATAATCTACCTAAAAATATCATACTTATCTAAAAATATAAAATCTACCTAAAAATATCATACTTCTCTATAAATATAAAATCTACCTAAAAATATCATACATATCTAAAAATATAAAATCTACCTAAAAATATCATACTTATCTAAAAATATAGAATCTACCTATAAATATCATACTTATTCTTAAAATATAAAATCTACCTAACAATATCATACTTATCTAAAAATATAAAATCTACCTAAAAATATCATACTTATCTAAAAATATAAAATCTACCTAAAAATATCATACTTACCTAAAAATATAAAATCTACCTAAAAATATCATACTTATCTAAAAATATAAAATCTACCTAAAAATATCATACTTATCTAAAAATATAGAATCTACCTATCAATATCATACTTATTCTTAAAATATAAAATCTACCTAACAATATCATACTTATCTAAAAATATAAAATCTACCTAAAAATATCATACTTATCTAAAATATATAATTTACCCAAAAATATCATACTTATCTAAAAATATAAAATCTACCCAAAAATATCATACTTATCTATAAATATAAAATCTACCTAAAAATATCATACTTATCTAAAATATAAAATCTACCGAAAAATATCATACTTATCTTAAAATATAAAATCTACCTAAAAATATCATACTTATCTAAAATATAAAATCTACCTAAAAATATCAAACTTGTCTAACAATATGAAATCTACCTAAAAATGTCATACCTACTTATCTGAAAATATAAAATCTAACTAGAAATGTCATACCTACTTATCTGAAAATATAAAATCTACCTAAAAATGTCATACCTACTTATCTGAAAATATAAAATCTACCTAAAAATGTCATACCTACTTATCTGAAAATATAAAATCTACCTAAAAAATGTCATACCTACTTATCTGACAATATAAAATCTACCTAAAAATGTCATACCTACTTATCTGAAATTATAAAATCTACCTAAAAATGTCATACCTACTTATCTGAAATTATAAAATCTACCTAAAAATGTCATACCTACTTATCTGAAAATATAAAATCTACCTAAAAATATCATACCTACTTATCTAAAAATATAAAATCTACCTAAAAATGTCATACCTACTTATCTGATAATATAAAATCTACCCAAAAATATCATACTTATCTAAAAATATAAAATCTACCCAAAAATATCATACTTATCTATAAATATAAAATCTACCTAAAAATATCATACTTATCTAAAATATAAAATCTACCGAAAAATATCATACTTATCTTAAAATATAAAATCTACCTAAAAATATCATACTTATCTAAAATATAAAATCTACCTAAAAATATCAAACTTGTCTAACAATATGAAATCTACCTAAAAATGTCATACCTACTTATCTGAAAATATAAAATCTAACTAGAAATGTCATACCTACTTATCTGAAAATATAAAATCTACCTAAAAATGTCATACCTACTTATCTGAAAATATAAAATCTACCTAAAAATGTCATACCTACTTATCTGAAAATATAAAATCTACCTAAAAAATGTCATACCTACTTATCTGACAATATAAAATCTACCTAAAAATGTCATACCTACTTATCTGAAATTATAAAATCTACCTAAAAATGTCATACCTACTTATCTGAAATTATAAAATCTACCTAAAAATGTCATACCTACTTATCTGAAAATATAGAATCTACCTAAAAATATCATACCTACTTATCTAAAAATATAAAATCTACCTAAAAATGTCATACCTACTTATCTGATAATATAAAATCTACCTAAAAATGTCATACCTACTTATCTGAAAATATAAAATCTACCTAAAAATATCATACCTACTTATCTAAAGATATAAAATCTACCTACAAAGGTCATACCTACTTATCTGAAAATATAAAATCTACCTAAAAATATCATACCTACTTATCTAAAAATATAAAATCTACCTAAAAATGTCATACCTACTTATATGAAAATATAAAATCTACCTAAAAATATCATACCTACTTATCTAAAAATATAAAATCTACCTAAAAATATCATACCTACTCATCTAAAAATATAAAATCTACCTAAAAATGTAATACCTACTTATCTGAAAATATAAAATCTACCTAAAAATATCATACCTACTTATCTGAAAATATAAAATCTACCTAAAAATATCATACCTACTTATCTAAAAATATAAAATCTACCTAAAAATATCATACCTACTTATCTAGAAATATAAAATCTACCTAAAAATGTAATACCTACTTATCTGAAAATATAAAATCTACCTAAAAATATCATACCTACTTATCTAAAAATATAAAATCTACCTAAAAATATCATACCTACTTATCTAAAAATATAAAATCTACCTAAAAATGTCATACCTACTTATATGAAAATATAAAATCTACCTAAAAATATCATACCTACTTATCTAAAAATATAAAATCTACCTAAAAATATCATACTTACTCATCTAAAAATATAAAATCTACCTAAAAATGTAATACCTACTTATCTGAAAATATAAAATCTACCTAAAAATATCATACCTACTTATCTGAAAATATAAAATCTACCTAAAAATATCATACCTACTTATCTAAAAATATTAAATCTACCTAAAAATATCATACCTACTTATCTGAAAATATAAAATCTACCTAAAAATATTGCAGAACATTGATCGTAGACCTTTATAGTTCTATGGTATTTTGTAATAAACTCATTTTGTTCTTACAACCTGAATGGGACCTTTAATTAAGAACTATGGTTTTAAAAGCATATTGTCCCAACTCTAATTAATAGTACATATAGAGATTATTAAAGTATTTGACATCTAAAATATGAAATGTGATAATAAAATATATAAATATAACTATTTACGACGTTTTTTTTTCAGGAATAGCAGACCTAAAGATGTTCTACCATAAACTGAACAATATATTCAGGGTAAGTTACGTATTATTGGACAGTCCCACAAATTCGCTCATGTGAAAAAGTGTATATTTTAAACCTTTATTTAATTGGTATCCATTATATCTGCAGGTATCACGGATACCAATTAAATAAAGATTGGGTTATAAATATTGTATACTTTTTCCCATATAATCGAAAATATGGAACCGTTCGATAATAGGTAACTTAGCCACATTGCTATTTGTTTGGTACGTTGGTATTTATATGAGATAATTGTCTTTCTTCACTACCTACAATAAAATGATGAGAGAGTAATGAATAATTTGTTTTATTACCTATTAAACCGAATGCATGAGTAGTGCTATTGTATTCGAATATTAATTTCTAACATTCTAACGCCGCCCAGAATAGCGACGCAAAATAATTATTAATATATTTACATTGAATGTATATCATAGATAGCAAGTTAATGAAATGAAATTATAATTAGATCATTAAGATTAATTAGTGATAAACAATATTATAATGATAAGCAAAATAACAATGATAAGCAAAATGATAATGATAAGCAAAATGATAATGATAACCAAGATAATAATGATAACCAAGATGATAATGATAACCAAAATGATAATGATAATCAAAATGATAATGAAAAAACAAAATGATAATGATAATCAAAATGATAATGATAATCAAAATGATAATGATAAAAAAATGATAATGATAATCAAAATGATAATGATAAAAAAAATGATAATGATAAACAAAATGATATTGATAATGAAAATGATAATCAAAATGATAATGATAATCAAAATGATAATGATAATCAAAATGATAATGATAACCAATATGATAATGATAACCAAAATGATAATGATAATCAAAATGATATTGATAACCAAAATGATATTGATAATCAAAATGATAATGACAACCAATATGATAATGATAATCAAAATGATAATGATAACCAATATGATAGTGATAATCAAAATGATAATGATAACCAAAATGATAATGATAACCAAACTGATAATGATAAACAATATGATAATGATAACCAAAATGATAATAATAACCAAAAGAATATTGATAATCAAAATGATAATGATAACCAAAATGATAATGATAACCAATATGATAATGATAACCAAAATTATAATAATAACCAAAATGATATTGATAATCAAAATGATAATGATAACCAATATGATAGTGATAAGCAAAATGATAATGATAATCAAAATGATAATGATAACCAAAATTATAATGATAATCAAAATGATAATGATAATCAAAATGATAATGATAATCAAAATGATAATGTTAATCAAAATGATAATGATAATCAAAATGATAATGATGAAAAAAAATGATAATGATAATCAAAATGATAATGATAACCAAAATGATAATGATAAACAAAATGATAATGATAATCAAAATGATAATGATAATCAAAATGATAATGATAATCAAAATGATAATGATAACCAATATGATAATGATAACCAAAATGATAATGATAATCAAAATGATATTGATAACCAATATGATATTGATAATCAAAATGATAATGATAACCAATATGATAGTGATAATCAAAATGATAATGATAACCAAAATGATAATGATAACCAATATGATAGTGATAACCAAAATGGTAATGATAACCAATATGATAATGATAACCAAAATGATAATAATAACCAAAAGGATATTGATAATCAAAATGATAATGATAACCAATATGATAGTGATAATCAAAATGATAATGATAACCAAAATGATAATGATAACCAATATGATAATGATAACCAAAATGATAATAATAACCAAAATGATATTGATAATCAAAATGATAATGATAACCAATATGATAGTGATAAGCAAAATGATAATGATAATCAAAATGATAATGATAACCAAAATGATAATGATAACCAAAATGATAATGATAATCAAAATGATATTGATAATCAAAATGATAATGAAAAACAATATGATGATGAGGATCATGTTAAGATCTTTACAAGCTTTCTATTGGGGTGCATGTTCTATCTTCTATGGCCCCACCATAATTCCCCTTAATCTTCTATGGCCCCACCATAATTCCCCTTAATCTTCTATGGCCCCACCGTAACTTCCTCTTTAGTACAATAACCCTCTGTGTCGTTAATTAAGAATGAAGTTGACCTATAAATGATGTAGCTCTTCTAAAAATATATGAGCTAATTATCTAATTAACTTTAGGTTTAGTTTTATATAATTGAGATAGTTATACATTAAAATATAGAGCCATAACAGTTGTACTTCTTAAATCAGTGTTTCTAAACTTTTCTTAGTATCGCCACCTAATTTCATTAATTAATTCTTTGAATACGTTGTAAAAAATAAACATCAAGACTCTATTAAACAGGATGGTTCACTATACAGGACTTCACTATAGAGGAGTTGTGCTGTATATTCACTATACAAAAGTTCACTATAGAGGAGTTGTACTGTATATTCACTATACAGGACTTCACTATAGAGGAGTTGTGCTGTATAGTCACTATACAGGACTTCAATATGGAGGGGTTGTACTGTATATTCACTATACAGGACTTCACTATAGAGGAGTTGTGCTGTATATTCACTATACAGGACTTCACTATAGAGGAGTTGTGCTGTATAGTCACAATACAGGACTTCACTATAGAGGAGTTGTGCTGTATAGTCACTATACTGGACTTCACTATAGAGGAGTTGTACTGTATATTCACTATACAGGACTTCACTATAGAGGAGTTGTACTGTATATTCACTATACAGGACTTCACTATAGAGGAGTTGTGCTGTATATTCACTATACAGGACTTCACTATAGAGGAGTTGTACGGTATATTCACTATAAAGGACTTCACTATAGAGGAGTTGTACTGTATATTCACTATACAGAACTTCACTATAGAGGAGTTGTACTGTATATTCACTATACAGGACTTCACTATAGAGGAGTTGTGCTGTATATTCACTATACAGGACTTCACTATAGAGGAGTTGTACTGTATATTCACTATACAGGACTTCACTATAGAGGAGTTGTACTGTATATTCACTATACAGGACTTCACTATAGAGGAGTTGTACTGTATATTCACTATACAGGACTTCACTATAGAGGAGTTGTACTGTATATTCACTATACAGGACTTCACTTTAGAGGAGTTGTGCTGTATATTCACTATACAGGACTTCACTATAGAGGAGTTGTACTGTATATTCACTATACAGGACTTCACTATAGAAGAGTTGTACTGTATATTCACTATACAGGACTTCACTATAGAGGAGTTGTACTGTATATTCACTATACAGGACTTCACTATAGAGGAGTTGTACTGAATATTCACTATACAGGACTTCACTATAGAGGAGTTGTGCTGTATATTCACTATTCAGGACTTCACTATAGAGGAGTTGTACTGTATATTCACTATACAGGACTTCCCTATAGAGGAGTTGTACTGTATATTCACTATACAGGACTTCACTATAGAGGAGTTGTGCTGTATATTCACTATACAGGACTTCACTATAGAGGAGTTGTACTGTACATTCATTATACAGGACTTCACTATAGAGGAGTTGTACTGTATATTCACTATACAGGACTTCACTATAGAGGAGTTGTGCTGTATATTCACTATACAGGACTTCACTATATAGGAGTTGTACTGTATATTCACTATACATGACTTCACTATAGAAGAGTTGTACTGTATATTCACTATACAGGATTTCACTATAGTGGAGTTGTACTGTATATTCACTATACAGGACTTCACTATAGAGGAGTTGTGCTGTATATTCACTATACAGGACTTCACTATAGAGAAGTTGTGCTGTATATTCACTATACAGGACTTCACTATAGAGGAGTTGTGCTGTATATTCACTATACAGGACTTCACTATAGAGAAGTTGTGCTGTATATTCACTATACAGGACTTCACTATAGAGGAGTTGTGCTGTATATTCACTATACAGGACTTCACTATAGAGGAGTTGTACTGTATATTCACTATACAGGACTTCACTATAGAGAAGTTGTGCTGTATATTCACTATACAGGACTTCACTATAGAGGAGTTGTACTGTATATTCACTATACAGGACTTCACTATGGAGGAGTTGTACTGTACATTCACTATACAGGAGTCCAGGACTTCACTATAGAGGAGTTGTACTGTATATTCACTATACAGGACTTCAGTATAGAGGAGTTGTACTGTATATTCACTATACAGGACTTCACTATAGAGGAGTTGTACTGTATATTCACTATACAGGACTTCACTATAGAGGAGTTGTACTGAATATTCACTATACAGGACTTCACTATAGAGGAGTTGTGCTGTATATTCACTATTCAGGACTTCACTATAGAGGAGTTGTACTGTATATTCACTATACAGGACTTCCCTATAGAGGAGTTGTACTGTATATTCACTATACAGGACTTCACTATAGAGGAGTTGTGCTGTATATTCACTATACAGGACTTCACTATAGAGGAGTTGTACTGTACATTCCTTATACAGGACTTCACTATAGAGGAGTTGTACTGTATATTCACTATACAGTACTTCACTATAGAGGAGTTGTGCTGTATATTCACTATACAGGACTTCACTATAGAAGAGTTGTACTGTATATTCACTATACAGGACTTCACTATAGAGGAGTTGTGCTGTATATTCACTATACAGGACTTCACTATAGAGGAGTTGTGCTGTATATTCACTATACAGGACTTCACTATAGAGGAGTTGTGCTGTATATCCACTATACAGGACTTCACTATAGAGGAGTTGTGCTGTATATTCACTATACAGGACTTCACTATAGAGGAGTTGTGCTGTATATTCACTATACAGGACTTCACTATAGAGGAGTTGTACTGTATATTCACTATACAGGACTTCACTATATAGGAGTTGTACTGTATATTCACTATACATGACTTCACTATAGAAGAGTTGTACTGTATATTCACTATACAGGATTTCACTATAGTGGAGTTGTACTGTATATTCACTATACAGGACTTCACTATAGAGAAGTTGTGCTGTATATTCACTATACAGGACTTCACTATAGAGGAGTTGTGCTGTATATTCACTATACATGACTTCACTATAGAAGAGTTGTACTGTATATTCACTATACAGGACTTCACTATAGAGGAGTTGTACTGTATATTCACTACACAGGACTTCACTATAGAGAAGTTGTGCTGTATATTCACTATACAGGACTTCACTATAGAGGAGTTGTGCTGTATATTCACTATACAGGACTTCACTATAGAGGAGTTTCACTGTATATTCACTATACAGGAATAGAGATTTCTTCCACAGAAAGTGCAGTAGAATTTCTTAGCTACAAACCTTTTCACAAAAAGTGCAGTAGAATTTCTTAGCTACAAACCTTTTCACAAAAAGTGCAGTAGAAGTTCTTAGTTACAAACCTTTTCACAAAAAGTGCAGTAGAAGTTCTTAGCTACAAACCTTTCCACAAAAAGTGCAGTAGAAGTTCTTAGCTACAAACCTTTTCACAAAAAGTGCAGTAGAGTTCTTAGGTACAAACCTTTTCACAGAAAGTGCAGTAGAAGTTCTAGCTACAATCCTTTCCACAAAAAGTGCAGTAGAAGTTCTTAGCTACAAACCTTTTCACAAAAAGTGCAGTTGAAGTTCTTAGCTACAAACCATTTCACAGAAAGTGCAGTACCACAGGCCACTCCTTAGCAATCTCTCTATAATTCTTCCATCAACCATCACAAGCAACCTAGGCGATCCTGTGCAACCTTGCCGTATCCCGTTCTTCACTTCCATCTCACCCAACGCCATACCTCAGTCTTATCCCCTCTATACAGCTCCGCTATCACCTGAATCACTCTTCGATCACACTTATAATACATTAGATTTTCAATCGGTGGATTCCTATCCACGCTATCAAACGCCTTATTGAAACCCACCGCCACCACAACCAACAATAAATCTGAAATTTAGACTTAAAATAGCATTATCAATAATATAAATATCATTGAACATAAACCTGTAATTAAAACTTAAAAAATAGCATTATTAAAAATAAAAATCTGCAATTAAAAAATAGCATTATTAAAAATTAAATAGCATAAATTGTAAACCTGAAATTTAAGAAATTTGAAACACAGTTTACTTCATGGTATATGTCAAAGTGAGAGTCAGTCTTAGTTTAGCAATGATACAGTGTGGTCCTTAAGTTATGGGCTCTGATAAACTTTAATTTGTGCTCTAACTAGTGATAATAATAACTGTGTGGTATTTTTCAGAGACTTGCATAGGTATGATGAGTTGTGTTAGCTACAATTGAAAGTGTTTAACAGTTTAAGGAGTTGTCTACTCTCTAGCATTATCAAAACCAGGGTAAGAATACTCTTTTTAGATAGTTTATTTGTGGTTCATATATTTGTAGTAGGATGTATTATTAAATCAGTTTATTTTCATTTGTTGCAGCCTGGTTTGTGATTATATGTTGACATCTAATAAATTGAAGCAAACGAAGGATTTTATTTGCATCATCTATCTACTAAAATAGTTTTCACCTAACGAGGAAGAGTTCAATAAAACAACAATCAACAATAGTATTTATTAACTTAAAGCTACAATAGACCAATTCATAATTACAACTCTAATTTTCGGGAACACGCCCCCCCCCCCACAATATATCATCCTAAATTAATTGGAAGTTTTTATTATAACTGAGGTCATGATATTGAACAGGGAGATAAGATACATATAGTTATCTATTATATTACATATCATTTTTAATTTCATCTAAGCTCTAGCCGTAGGTGTAGAAAATTCATTTTAATCTATTTATTTTTATGCTTTCATGATACAGGCGACAATGATGCGACACCCCATTGCTCAGACATCAGTTAGGTTAGTCTTCTTAAGTCTACGTCACGTCAAAGCCTTTGGATGTTTTGATTGAAAACCTGACAATTGTAAAGTTTGCGAGGCATGTGAAGCTGTAATGTAGTTTGTTGTATCCGCTAGTTTGTTGTACTGCAATGCACTTCATGATTGTTTGATGACCTGGCAGAGGGGTTTCCGATATACACACAGTATATTAAATGTCATATCAATAATAAACTGCTTTATTACACTAACTACAACCAAAGGAGTATTTTATTGATAAATAGTAACCACACGGAAAGATGCTAAGTTACTTTGTTTATAGATTCGATCTCTCATTATTTATCATTATTCAAAATGTGTAATTGAAAACTTAACTATTTATATCCATTGAGTTTCTGCTAGTCAATGTATTATTTAGCTGTCGTGATTTGACAAAATAGCTTCAGAGTCACATTTCTAAAAATTGTGTGAAAATTGCTTTCAAACAGAGTTATCGCAAGTTTAAGATATTTAAATAAGGAAACCATTCACAATTTTATATGGTCACCACAATGCATGAACTATTTGAAAGTAAATGATACGCATAATATATTGTACTTTTTGATGTCAAGACCAGACAATGAATTACAAAAGCTAGAATAAATCAACTCATGAATATATGAACAATGGTAAAAGTATTGCGCTCATCGACAGTTACATGTTCTACAATAGCTATAATAGTGTTACACCAATGTGAATTTTAGTTAGGCAGTAATCTTCGTACTTAAAAGACCAACACGGCTAATCTCCAAAAATCAAGATGGGTAATGACCCCCAATAACTGATGTTGAACGGGATTACAATTCACATATTCGTAATCCTGTTTTCAAAATTAAAAGAGCAGTGATAGGCAAAGAGATTAGCAATGAAGGCACAAGGAATTTACAGTGTTATGCTGAATTCGATCGATCATAATTATAGGTTGGCACTGTCAAAAATCTTTGGTTTTGCCTTTTGGGACTGTGCTCGTGAAAGTGCTCTGGTAAATTTCTGGTATTGCACTAAAAGTGGAAACTTTTCCCTTATTGGGGACTTCACTGAAAAATCAAACTGTTTCGACTCAAGTGACGTTGAGAATAAAACAGATACAACAGGATCATAAGCTGTTCACATTATGTTCTCCTAAAATGTTGAGGCCTTGGCAGTTTGCCTGTATCAAGTTGCTGTTTTCCCAAGATGACAGGCAAATACTATGGATTGTGGATAATGAAGGGAATTTTAGGAAAAGTTTTTTGGCGCAGTATCTATCCATACTTTATGGATATCAACTTGTGGACGGCTCACTTAACTGCAGAGATGCAGCATTTCTAATTTCAGAGCATTCAAAGGGATTTTGCTTTGACATCTCTCGATGCTCTGTAAATACTTTTGAGTATTCAACTTTGGAATACCTGAAGAATGGTTAGTTACATTCTTGACTTGAAAAATGACATGCAGCTATATAACCTCATCAATCACCCTTAACATGTGTGTTTATATTTCAGGTGTGATAATGACTGGCAAATATGCTGGGAGGGTTAAGAGATTCCCAAGTTTGCCCATTGTGTTTATTTTCCTTTTCCCATCCTGTGTACACAGCACTATCTGAGGACAGGTGGAAAGTACACTTGTTGGGGAATAATTCTTTTTCAAATACCTCTAATATTGCGACTATTCCTCCATCTCGCACCTACCCATTTGTTGTGCCGTAGCCAATGCCTGACTTCTCTGAAAGTTTCAATTTGCGGGAATTCTTGGAAACGAAATTGCTGCATCCTATTGAACCTGAACGTGAGTGTACTCCTTGACATTGTTACATAATACTATTATACCAAAAAACTGAAATGAATTCGTCTATATAAACATATCAAATTAATATTTATATTTCAGAACAAGTACCAACCATTGCTGCAGATGCTAATGATGAACTTCAGCTTGGGTCACATGATTTGGATGATGTGCTCAGCACAGCAGAGTTTATCAGGAACTCATTGAGGATGGATCCAGTTCAGCAACCACCAGCATGTGATCACACCACGAGAGCTAAATATTAAACTAAATTACAAATCAAATCTCTCTTATTTGTAATAGTACTATTCTTCTCTAGTATGTAATTATTAATGGATTTATTTGAAAGACGCTAAAGTTATTGTTAATATAAAGGTATCGCTATTGTTATTAAAGTGTACAACTATTTAAAGTGCTATTACCTTTTACATTTTCAGCATCATTTATGATGAAATTTCAAAACCCGCTACTCGAATCGTGAAGATTGTAATGGGAGAACTATACACGATTTATGAAAGATCAGAAGTTGTTGCCGAAATAGAATCCTCACAACATTCAGAGACTATGACTTCTGGTGGCTCATCTTCAGCAAAGTATGCACTGTCCTTCATTAATCTCAAATCACTAAGTCTACCCTTCAAACCATCAAGATCAAAAACTGTCAAACCTGTACCAGAATTGGATCTTTTTGACTATTCAGATTTTGATGATTCATTCTTCGACTCTGTTTATTTGGGCACTTCATTTGGAAAGAAGAAAGTGAAAAGGTCTTTATTGTGAAATTGACTAATAAATTTGTTGTAAAAAGAGCTTTGGTTTTCTCTATCTATACTCTGTCGATTGATTAATTAAAGTTCTTTTTCAGTTACTGAATCTCTGACATCTAATTAAATTTACCAATTATATATTCACTACTATAGCCTAATATTTTCCCATTCTAGCATCTTAATTTTTCAGTTTGTACTGAGACCTGACTATTTTCTCTATTTATCTTTTTTTCAATACTGTACTATTATATATCATATTAAAAAACAGAAACCTGGCTTCAGTACTGACTGAAGAATTAATTTAGAATGGAAAATGTCAGGCTATAGTCATGCATATATAATAGAAAAAGTTAGATAAATGGTCAGGCTTCAGTACCGACTGAAGAATTTGACTATTATATTTAACAATGTTGAGCAAAATACTGTTAAACACCCCTGAACAACTGTCTTAAACTGACCAAAGTAGAACTCCTGTATAGTGAACTCGTATAGATGAATAGAAAACTGGCCTTTTCATGGGAGACTTCTCTTTTTTTTAATTAATTCATTATACAGGATATTAGGGTGGTTCACTACATATGCCTTTGTTATAGATGTTATAGAGTTGTAATGGTAGAAATTATTATTCTTTAATGGAATGTAACTAAATATAGACTCGTAGAGATTCATAGAAAACTCATGGCCATTTATGGCGGACTATAGAGATGCATAGAAAACGCATTGCTATTTATGGCGGACTAAACTAAATATGTTAACTACAGTGGTTAGTTCATACTAAAGACTCAACTAATGAGGATAGTTCACTATACAGGACTTCATTGCAGAGGAGTTCTACTGCATTAATTAATATAGGACCACTCTCTAAAGGCTTGGCATTATTTTTTTTCCTTTTGCACATATATAAAAGTCTGCCCAATTGATTTTTATTGTACCCAACAGTTAGGAATAAATTTCTTTAAAAAGAATTAATTTACAATTCTAAATATTTTGAGAATTCACAAAGCTATAGTACGTGATTCAACAATGGAATTTGTCAGACTAATAGTAAGACGGGAAAAATATTTTTTCCAATCCGACCTGATACAAAATTTACAAGTTAGAAAGGTTAATTACTGTGGTTTTAAATTTGTTTCAGGTGATTACATGAAGGCACAACAAACATCATATGCAATAATGCCCATTGGGATTCTAACTGGACTTCAGAATTAGATCAAAGGAAGAAGAAACTGAGGTAATTATCAGTTGTTTATATTTTGAACTATCTGATAAGATTAAGATTTATTCAAGGAATAGTCTAGCTAAAGTAGGATGTAAATATTTCAAATGTGAACTGTAATATAGCTACATATATCAAGCGAATAATGGTAAAACTTGATACCCAATTGTTCTTGAATTTCTACTAGCTAGCTACTTGATATCATATATTAATCATCTCTTAATTAACAATTTTATTTACTATGTCCACATATTATTTCATGAGTAGCTTTATATCAACAATACTAAACTAATGAATACAAATTTTATGATGGTTATGAAAATATGAGCATTTATGAAACTTCAATTTCACTATTCACAACACAGATACCTTCCTGCTTCCAGTAGCTTACCTAAATTTCCTCTGAGGAAACAACAAATCTATTGGATGGATGTTAAAGTTGTGAATTGTGAAACTCTTCTCTATAGCTATTTCATATTTTATTCATTCAAAAATATTTTTTAAACTTCTACTTACTATTGTTAATGAATCTCTCTGGATAATGGTGATGACCAGGGTTGGGACAATAGGCAGTTATCATAAAAGCATATGATGCATCATATTTTGGTTAGAGCATATGCCTTCATAATAACTCATATGCCCTAACAATAAGGCATATGCTCTTTCATTACAGTATATGTTAATTATGGTACAGGTAGGTGCATATATAGAATTTCATATATTATTGCATAATTTATATGAGTTTGTTAGGTGTTAGCAGAGCCGTAAAATCATTGGTTAGAAAGGAAGCACAAAGCATCTCCGAGTCCCAGAAACTTCTAGAAAATTTTGAACTTACTTTATCTCTTAGCTTCATTTCCATTAGCTTTTCTATTGTTCCAAGAATAACTGTAAAGTTGGAAAATAGCTTGCCACTTGCCTCTTCCATCAACCTGATGGGAAATATTGGTAATAGGGCAATTTCGAGAAGTGAACAGGTAAAGCTCGTACAACAAACAGTACGTGTAACGGAAAAAGTGTCCGCTAGTCGATCAATGGACGACGTGATACGCGACTGAGGTTTTTAAGTTTTCATTAACACCATTTCAAATAAACGCTAATGAAGGTAAACAATCCTAGATTATTATCAGGGGCGTATCTAGGATTCGGTCAAGGGGGAAGGGAGCACTTTTCAAATTTTTGAATGTGTCTGAAAAAAGTCTACGGATAAATCCTCAGACCTGAAGAAATGTCAGTTATTTGAATACTCTAATTGTTTTGAACATGCTTACAATGTGACTGTGTTCCATCAGATGCGTCATTTTTAAATTGCTAATTGGGAGAACTTAAAACGATTCAAGTAGTTTTATGTACAGGCGAGTATACAAGGGGGGGGGGGGCATTTGGGGCATATGCCCCCCCCCCTCTTGAGGTCTGAAGTTTTTAAAAATAAATCTACGGATTAATAAAAATATATGGATTAATCCTCCAAATTGAAGAAAAGTCAATTATTTGATTATTTTCAATTGCTTTTGATATGCTTGAACACTGTATTCTATCAAAATCGTCATTTTTAAATTGCGAAATGGAGGAAATTAAATTGCTTCAAGTCGTATTATGTAGCTATAAGCCATTTTGTCCATAGAGAGTGGATTTCTATCACCCTATTAATATTAGCATTGTTCTTCAATTTAAAAATGTTTTTGAATTTGAGAAGAAATGCATCGTCCTGTACTCTGTAGTTTTCCAAAACACCTTCTTCTTCAACAGTACACCGAAAATTCATGCTTTCCCAAGATAAATGGAAGGGTGACTAAATCCTACCACTTGAAAAAGTTCACAAGAGTTCGTGGTCCATTCAATGAAACTGGTTCTATTCACAAGAAAAAGCAAATGAAAACAAAACCAAAAAGAACACAAACAGTGATTCAGGAGGTGAAGAGTTTCTTTGAAGAAATCACTAGTTTTTCTCTCAGAAAAGCTGTTCAGAAGATTTCATCCACACCAAAACCACGTGGTGGAGGATCATTATACATTCATTTAGTTTCCGTTTTTATCATTGAATTTCAATTCGACCATCAATGGAAACCACATAAATAGCGGTTTTGTGAGTGGATTATGCAGCAACCATCTAACATTGCCAATTGATTCGCTTGGACAGACGAGAAGTTAATTTGCCACCATCAAAAACACATCGAAAAAATAAGAATGAAAATCCTCGAAATATCTGAAAAACAAATGATAGGTATGATGCTAAGGTAATGATCTTCGTTGCAATTATTAATGGAATGGTTCCAATTGTTCAAGCATTCCTTAACGAATATGGCAACTTGTTACCAGTTTATGGTTTTCAAAACTCTGATTGCTCCAGCACATTATTTGGCCCAGCCTGCAACTTCTTCACTTTTGTGGATGCGAGATCATATTGCACAAATGCAGCTCTAGAATTTAAGGAAAAGTTTCGAGGTCGAGGGATTAGCTGAAGTACGGAAATGAAATTCCTGGTCAGCACACAGTCCATATCTCAACTCTTTGGACTTTTGCATATGGGCTGCTGTACAAACTCGAGTTTATAAGTTTATATATAAAAAAACAGATTCCAATGAGTCTCTTATACAATGTGCTCAAATCTCCGCTCAAAAAATATAACAAAAGAATTCCAAGAAAGTATGCAAGAATGTTCTGAAGCGTGCATCGTTCTGTCTTCACATCGTAAGGGGTCATTTTCAACAACTTTTGTAGGACCTCAGCCTCTCAAGAGATGTGCCTCATATGATATAAGACAATTAATGTTTAATAATAATAAAAATACTTTCTTTTCCTTCAAAGTGATGCATCTATAATGGTATTTGACTTATTTTTAAGTGCTTCTAATTCGCAATTAAAAAATTACGTTATCTGATGAACCACAGTGTAGTAGTATGGTTTTGATTATTTTTGGTGTAGTCAATGATTGAATATTGTGATTAAGTTAATAATTATCAGTCTATCTATAAGACTTGAAATACAGCTTATGGACTATATAATACATCCACTGACACACTGTGTTCCATCAGAAACGACCTTTTTAAATTGCGAATTAGAAGCACTTCCAATGCATCTATTGCCATCATAGATACACCACGTTGATGGAAAAGAAAGTATTATTATTAAACAGTAATTGTCCTATATAAATATATATGGCTATATCATATGAACCACATCTCCTGTGGCTCCACAGAAGTTGTTGAAAATGACCTCCTCCAGCCTGAAGACAGAACGAAGCAAACTTCGAAACATTCTTTCAAATTCCTTAGGGGTCTCCGGGTTATACCTTTCAGCGAAACTTTAAACACTTTGTAAAAGAGACACAATGGAATATTCTTTTTCATATATAAACTCGAGTTTGTGCTGCAGCCAAGAAGTGAAAATCTAAAGGGTTGAGATACTGATTGTGTGCTGGCCAGGAGTTTTCCGTTCTTCTGCTAATGAATCGACCTCTAACCTTTTCAATGAGAAATTCTAGAACTGCATTTGTTCTATGGGGTGGAGCGCTGTCTTGCATCCAACAAAGTGAAGAACGAGATGCAGAATGGTGCAGTATGGGCCAAATAAGGGGTGCTAGGTTGGTATGCGATCTGGGAGGTTAATGTGATCTGATTATGTATTTTATTTATTTTAATTTTAATAATTATGATAATTTTTTTTGAGTAACTGTGATACAAAACAAACAATATAGACGAGATGATATTGTCACAATGCATTAAAAGTAAAAAATAAACATATATTAATTGCTTATTTTTACTTTATATTCAAATAAGTTTGGTAGGATGCAGTTTATATAACGATATTTTCTTGAAGTATTTCCATAATAAGGCTTTGCATATGTAAATGGTATATAATTATTTAAGAAAATAAAATACCATATATATTTGGTATCTCGTATACCTGTTTGTATCTTTAATATTTGTTAATAAATTCTATATAAATCGAATGCCAAACCAGTAAATGATGATCAGATCGCATGGCAAACTAGCACCAAATAATGTCCTGTAGCAATCTGAGATACGAAACACCATTGACAAGTTGCCATCATCATCAAGGAATGCATGAAAGATTATATCCATTCAATTAATAATGGCAACAAAGATATTAACTTAGCATCATACCTATCATTTATTCCGTTGATATTTCAGGGATTTTCATTAGTGTATATACCTGACGATCCTCCACAACGGAGTAATGGTTGGTGAATTCTGCTGAGAAACTGGGGGTTTTTTCTCAAATTCAAAAACATTTCTAAGATTTAAGAAAAAAGCTAATAGTAATAGGATAAAATCCATTCTTCAAACTACATGAACATAATGACGTCCTCCCATTTCGCAATTTAATAAATGACGCTTCTGACGGAACACAGTGTAATCATGTTCAAAGTAATTAAAATAACTGACCAGTCTGAGAAATTATCCGTAGATTTTTTTCAAAAACGTTAAATTTTTTGAAAAGTGCCCTTGACTGAATCCTAGATACGCCCCTGTTTATGTATACGTCATTTTGTTCATGAAGAATGGATTTTAACATTCCATTAATATCAGCATTGATCTTCAACCTTAAAAATGTTTCTGAATTTGAGAAGAAATGGATCGTCCTGTATGCTGTAGCTTGCCAAACACGTTCTCCTTCAACAATACGCCGAAAATTCATGCTTCACTCCTAGATAAATAGAAGGGCGGCTAAATCCTACCACCTGAAAAAGTTTACAAGAGTTTGTGGTCTTTTCAATAAGACTGCTTCTATAATCTATCCATAGAAAAAAGTAAATGAAAATAAAACTTAAATGAGCAGAAGCAGTGATTCAGGATGCGAAGAGTTTCTTAGAAGAAACCATTAGTTGTTCTCTCAGAAAAAATTCTCATATTTCACCCATCAAATCTTCGTTGTGGAGGATCGTCAGACATGATCTTTGTTGTAACACTATTTACGTTGTAACGTAATAATTAGGAAAGCAGTGAAAGGCAGGTCAGGGCTGGTTGTTTACTAGAGCATAGCTGGGACATAACTGCTGAAAAATCCTAATCATTCACATGAACGCACCTATATATGAAAAGAAACTAATGAACATAGAAAACTATAATACAATGAAATTACATGGGATACTTTAATAAACATATATAAATAACATTAATGAATAAGGATAAAGAGAATAAATACAAATGATAGAAACAGAATATAACAATCTTCGTGTCTGTTTTTATCATTACACTCCATTTCAACCATTAATTGATGTGCACGAAGCACAGAGAAGTCAGTTTTGTCAGTGGATTCTGCAGCAACCATCCAACGAGAGTTTCCTTTACCTACATAAAAAAAAAATCGAAAAAACAATGGAGTGTAGACTCATGAAAATCCTTGAAATACCAATGGAATAAATGATAGGTATGATGCTAAGGTAATATCTTTGTTGCCATTATTAATGGAATGGATCTAACCTTTCATGTAATCCTTGACGATGATGGCAACTTGTCATCGATTAATGGTGTTTCATATCTCAGATTGCTCAGACTGCACCATTCTGCAACCCATTCTTCACTTTGGTGGATTCAATACGGAGCTCCACCACATTGCACAAATGCTGGTCTAGAATTTCTCAATGAAAAGTTTCGAGGTCGATTCATTAGCAGAAGAATGCAAAATCTCTGGACAGCACACAGTCAAGATCTCAACCCTTTGAATTTTCACTTCTTGGCTGCTGCATAAACTCGAGCTTATATTTGAAAAAAGAAGAAGATTCCATTGTGTCTCTTATACAAAGTGTCCAAAGTTCTGCTGAAAGATATAACTAGGAGTCCCCCAAGAAATTTTGCAAGAATGTTTTGAAGATACCTTCGTTCTGTCTTCCGGCTGGAGGAAGTCATTATCAACAACTTTTTTAGGGTCTCAGGAGATGTGCTTCATACGATAGAGGACAATAAATTTTAAATAATAATACTTTCTTTTCCATCAACGTGGTGTATCTATGATGACAATTGATGCATTAGGAGTGCTTCTAATTCGCTATTTAAATATGTCGTTTCTGATGGAACACTGTGTAAAAGTGTGTATGTATTTTATAGTTTATATGCTGTATTTAAAGTCTAATAGACTGTTAATCAACAACTTAATCATAATATTCAATCATTGGCTGCAGCAAGAATCATCAAAATCATATTATTCATTATACACTGTGTTCCATCAGATACGTCATTTTTTAAATTGCAAATTAGAGGCACTTAGAATAAATCAAATACCATTATATAGATAAATCACTTTGAAGGAAAAGAAAGGATTTTTATTATTAAACATCTATTCTCTAATATCATATGAGGCACATCTCCTAAGGTCCTACAAAAGTTGTTGAAAATGACCCCCTCCAGTCTGAAGACAGAACGACGCACACTTCAGAACATTCTTGCATACTTTCTTAAGTCTTCTTGTTATATATTTGAGCGAAGCTTTGAATACATTGTATAAGAGACTCAATGGAATCTTTTTTTTTATATAAACTTGAGTTTGTGCAGCAGCCCATATGTGAAAGCTCAAAGGGTTCAGATCTGGACTGTGTAATGAACAAAAATTTATTTTCGTACTTCTGCAAATCACTCGACCTCGAAATTTTTCCTTTGAAATTCAAGAGCTGCATTTGTGCAATGTGCAGTTGCTTCCACCAAAGTGAAGAAGTTGCAGGCTGGGCCAAATAATGTGCTGGTGCAACTAGAGTTTTGAAACACCATTAACCGATGACAAGTTGCCAAATTCATCAAGGAATGCATGAACAGTTTAATAATTGCAACGAAGATCAATACCTATTATTTGTTTTCCAGATATTTCGATGATTTTCATTCGTAATTATTCGATTTGTTTTTGATGGAGGCAAAAGAACTTCTCATCTGTCCAAACGATTTAATTGGCAATGTTGGATGATTGTTTCAGAATCCACTGACAGAACTGCTATTTCTGTTTTTCGTTGATGGTTGAACTGAAGTATAATGATAAAAACGGAAACTAAGTTGATGCGTGAGGTTCCTCCACAACGTGGTTTTGGTGAGTGAAATCTTTTGAAAAGCTTTCCTGAGAGAGCAACTGAGGGATTCTTCAAATAAACTATTCACCCCCTAAATCACTGTTTCTATTCTTTATGGTTTTGTTTTCATTTGCTTTTTCTTGTGGATATAACCAGTCTCTTTCAGGTGACAAGATTTTGCTGCCCTTTCACTTATCTTGAAATGTAGCATGAATTTTCGGCATACTGTTGAAGAAGAAGGTGTTTTGGAAAACTGCAGGACAATCTATTTCTTCTCAAATTCAGAAACTTTTTAAGGTTGAAGATCAATGCTAATATCAAGTGGTGAGTCAGTGGTCAAAATAATATCGCGTCTTGCGGGACGCTAAAATCCTTATTTTTAGGTCACGTGACTGGCAATCTAGCGTCAGTTTAATGGAGAAATGATATAACTGAAACAAAATAAGGTTTTACACCGTTTTCCTTAGCGTCCTGCAATCGCTGCAACACTTTCTCACTCTAGAAAAGTTTATCATTACTCTATGGCTAATATTAATGGGGGGATAAAAATCCATTCTTCATGAACAAAATAGCGTATACATAATACGACATGAAGCATTAAATTCATAATACAAATCGCAATTTAAAAATGACGATTCTGAAAGATCACATTGTTCAAGCATGTTCAAAGCAATTAAAAAATACGTAAATAATTGACATTTCTTCAATTACGAGGATTAATCCGTATATTTTTATTGATCCGTAGATTTATTTTAAAAATATCCGACCTCAAGGGGGGGGGGCATCTTCCCCAAATGCCCCCCCTTGTATACGCGCCTGATTATTATTAAAAGAAACTATTAATAAAAATTTCATAATATTTTTTATAACTTACTTATGTAAATGATAAAGAAGGTACTATAGAATATGATAAAAAGGGCTGATATTTTTAACTTCACTTACATAGATATCTATGTACCAGCATTCAAACAAATATAAATAGCATAATAAATAATCGCTAATTAAACTGAACCCAAATAAATTATTTAATTTTCAGGTTCTTATTTTTTGGATTGGTATGAATAAATAAAGAATATATTAAAATAGAATATAGAATAGTTACTCCCTTTTCCACTTTCTATTGAACTTTTCTAATCAAAGAAAATGTGACTGAAAGGAGTAACATAATCAAAATACTGAAAAACGATACATTAAGTGTTAATTATAAATTTTTGTACCTCTGAATATAATAAATGTATAACTAGATACTTGGTAGATAAATAAATGTTTGTTGAACCATATAATTTAAAGAGGTCGATGTAACGAGATGCATGACTTGTAGAACGTATAATTTTTGTCCTTTGTAGGAGTGTCCGTTTAAAGATTGTCCAATGTACGAGCTTTACCTTTATAACGTTTTTTTGGGGGAAATACCAGTTTTTGAACATTGAAAATAATTAACTTGTTAATGGAAGGAGCCACCTGGACTTGTGATGAGGATTTTATAAAGCAATTGACATCTGCAGAACTGGCGTCCTTCAAGTATGCTCCTACAGTTAATTGTGATGTAGAGAGTTTTTTTGCAGTGAAATACTGTTTTAGCTGCCAATAGGAGAAGCTTCCACTTTGAAAAAATTGTAGCATCATTTGATTATTAAATTTAATTCAAGTTTATGATATTTTTAACTATGCTTTATCTAAGTGTTTGTTTCTTGTTCTCAAAACTTGTGATGCTGTTAAAAAAATTGTGTTCATTATGTAAATAAATTCATTACCATTCGCATAGAATCCATAGATATATGTCTAATAGGCTAATCTGCAGAGACTATAATAGGCGGTGGTTATTCCATATAAGTAAACTGAAAAATAAGCAATGAACAATATTTCTTAGGAAATCAACATCTTCAAAATAATGCATTTTATGATATCAGTATCACCAACTAATCTAACTTTTATTTTAAATTGCGTAATTAATATTCACGTTTGTTTTTCAATCCATATTTACATACGTAAGAGCATAAGAACATATCTTAAGGTCATACAGTATCTTGAGAGAATATTATTAGAGCATACAGTCATATTTTACGAGCATATGACATATTTTTTAGAGCATGTACGTCATATTCGTTAGGTCATATTGCCCCAGCCCTGGTGATGACAGTATAGATGAAGTGTCATAATCAAAATGCTGCAATGAAGTACAGATTGATAAGAAAGAAAATTTCAGAAATTACTGTTCTATGCTAAATATATTTAGTCAAACATTATAATAAATAATAATTCTTTATTTCGTAATACAAGACTACATAGTAAAAACAAAAATAACAAAAAATTAATTTTTCCACTAACATAGATATTTTACACTTATATATACAATAAGGTTATTCCTACCTAAATATATCCTATCAAAAATCACATCAAAATATCGGTAGGTACATACTGCTTGGCTCTCGTGCCTGAATAAAAAAAGCTCTTGATAATAGAACATCTAAATCATTATTTAAAGGATCAGCCACATTATATTTTTCCATCCAGGTAATCAAAATATAGTTCACTAATTGTGATCTGCTGAGGAAGTAGTACCTATGATTACAAAAACACACGGAAGTACATTTCCTCAAATTGAACAAAAATCGAATAGTCTTAATATTAACAAAGCGCTCAAAGGCTAAACATTGTAGTAGTCCACAAACAAAGTGATTACTGGAATACTTAGGTAGACCAGCAATTTTCTTTAAAGCATAATGATAGGAAACACCACGTGACTTAAATGAACTTCTCGCTCCCTTCCTATTGCTCAACAAGTAATAACCTGGCAGGAGGGTTCGGGGGTTGGCACGCCCCCCGAAATACATATATCGGAAATATTTCCAGTTTCCATGATATTTTCAAATTATTACTTCAATACTGATATGTGTAATGGGGGGCGTGCCGCCCCCCGAACCCTCCTGCCAGGTCATTAAACAATCATGAAGTGTGCAGTACAACAAACTAGCGGATACATCAAACTACATTATTGTTTCATGGCAAAAATATATATTGTTTGAGTAATTTCAATGAAAACACGAGTTTTTTCAAAGTTCTCAATCCTTCAGTAATACATAGGAAATGAATAACTTTAAACCCTCATATCTCAAAAACTATTAGTTTCTACAAAAAAACGTTTTCGATTTTCGGATTCTATGGACAAAAATACATATAAATATTTTTTTAAATAAATCTGGTGGGGGTCGTCAAATGGGGAAGACTCAAAATTAGTGACAGACTCAGAATAGAGTGGGGTACGGTCACGAGCCCCCTGGAACATAAGTCCCCACCCCAGTCACGAACACCCCCCCCCTTTTTTTTATCCTCATTTACCTAGTTAAACAAATGAAGAACTACTTAGATAGAAATAACTTAAGAGTTGCTAATGTAGGTTTTTGTACTATATAGTGTACACCTCATTATTGTTCAATAACCCGGCAGGGGGGTTATACATATAGTTTATGTTTAATCAGTAATAAACTACAAAAGTGTCAATAAGGATTAAATAATATAGCTAAATTAGGATTAAAAACAAGGGGGGGGGGGTCTTATGACCTACACCCGAATAGAGTATGTCTGAGACTAAATTGAGAGTAACTAAGAGACTTTGAATTGAACAGAGTAATGTTGGGGTCTAATGGACTATTTACATAATCATGAAATCATTTTTACACAATTAATGATCTTATGCCTAACTATCAAACAAATAATTTAAAATTATTAGCATTCATTATTAGGCTTTTTGAATTATTAAGATTTTTGATCAATGCTCTGTGTAAATATTAAGATAAACTAAATTTATCTCGATATTTATTTACTCTTATTAATCTATATTCTTGCTTTCTTTAATTATAATTGTTTTCCATTTTACCTTCAAAAATTCTCTTGTGAGTTTTTAAGTCCCAGAAATTAGTATTGTAATGAGAAATCATTATAGTATATGAGAAATTAGTAATGAGAAATCATTATAGTATATGAGAAATTAGTAATGAGAAATCATTATAGTATATGAGAAATTAGTAATGAGAAATCATTATAGTATATGAGAAATTAGTAATGAGAAATCATTATAGTATATGAGAAATTAGTTATGAGAAATCATTATAGTATATGAGAAATTAGTTATGAGAAATCATTATAGTACATGAGAAATTAGTTATGAGAAATCATTATAGTATATGAGAAATTAGTTATGAGAAATCATTATAGTATATGAGAAATTAGTTATGAGAAATCATTCTCTTACCAAAAATATGAGAATTGCTATGTTTTTTTGGGGAGGGAGGGAGGGGGGGGGGGAATATAAATTAGCTAAATGATTTAAAATCTATCTCTCAAAAGTTTGTTTAAATGGCAATTTGAATTTAATCTTTTGACTGACTACTTTCTAAGTTTTTCCTAATTCACTATCAATATCTATAGAAGCCAAATTTTGTAAATTATTATAAATTTCATTTGCATTTTCTTGTGAACAAAGGCTGTATTGCAGATTAAGAGGTTAGAGCTGGGGTTGTGCTCACCTACTACTAGGTCTTAAGATTTTTGTTTTAGTTTAGACTCTTAAGCTTCATTTTTATCCACTCTTCATTTTCCTCCTGCATCAGTCTGTTATACATGTCCTTCCTTATTAAGTGACTTAATTTAAGGAGTAGCTTTTCTGCATCATAAGTTTTTCACTTTCTGCCAGTAGGTCACTCTATTCATGGAGAAACTTTTCTGACTACTTTTTTATGATTCGCATTCATTTTCCTTCTGATGTGGATGACAAAGATTTGGTTTCAGAGATGGTTGCAAAGATTAATAGCTCCAAAACAGCAAAAGTTTCATTTCAGATATGTTTCTACCAGTGCTATTTCATATCACCACACGTTCTGTGTTACCAAAGAAGTGGCTCCATTGGTAACATAGTGATTATTCTTCTTCCTGGTCCTGTTCCCATTAGAGAAACTAAGGAGAATGTGAAGACCCAATCGTCCTGATTTCAAGTCAAATGGAAATTGCTAGAGTCTAGTGAGTAGCTACACAGTATAGCTAATTTAGATTCTATACCAATAATAGAAGTCAAATGACTATAAATTAAATCAAAAATCTTGTATATAATATCAGGGATATAATATCCATATTATGTATATCGTTACTAGTTGCTTCTTACTGGTATGTATATTGCCTCTTAAATGTAATTTGAATTTGTTGTAAAAATGAACCATTATTCTATATTTAAAAAGTTCGTAGCTACATCAAGTAGCTAGAAATGTTATCAAATTTATTAGAAGTCTATAGCTAAGAGGATATATTGTCATATGAAAATTAATTGAAATCTTCCTGAAGTTCAAGTTTATCATTACTAATTATTTTAATTTTATGAGAATCAACCTTTTTTTTCTACTGAGCAATTAAATTGCATTACAAAACTCATTCTGAAATATACCT
This sequence comes from Caprella mutica, assembly GCA_947561585.1. Lineage (NCBI taxonomy): Eukaryota > Metazoa > Arthropoda > Malacostraca > Amphipoda > Caprellidae > Caprella > Caprella mutica. The sequence continues at coordinate 243,209 of CANNZV010000587.1, forward strand.
CATTGGACAGAAAATGAACAGATAGCTACACATAATTTAAATTTCCATTCAAAATTAATATGAATTAAATCAGTATTGTACTGAAGATTAAGAAAAGCAGTTAAAATCATCATCTCAATTACAAAGTTTTATGTCTAATGTATATACATAACATGATTTTCTTAATATAGGAACATTGTAGGTACAATTAAATATAATATTCTCTCACTTTCAGTTGAAGAGTGAAGAGGCTATCGTATCGTTCCTGGATGATCCCATTGAGGAATATGGTAGTCTTCTATTGGGCCATTGTTGAGGTAGAAGTTACAGAGTTTTTACATTGAGCATATTTTAAAATAAATTCAGTTTAATTATCTACACTTTATAAGTTTTTAATTGGTTTTGGTGTTTTCTTCTCTTCTTCAAATATATTGGTTTAATTACTTCTTGAATACTTTAGTACAATTGGTCGTATGGCTCACTTAATATACTTAATGTATATTAAGTAAGCCATGAATTGGTAGTAGCAATTTCATTTACATAAAAAACTAGATTATGTGCACTCGGTAGAGCACATACCTTCGCCGCCGTTTTGACCCGTTCTCTCCCAAAATTTGATAAACTGCTAACAGGATAATTACCAATCGTCCCACCAAGTTTCATGCAATATGGTTCAATACTTTTTGAGTTATAAATGACCTTGATCTTTGGCCGGATCACTCCTAAAATTCTACCAGCAGGACACTGGACATGGACCAATCGCTTCACCAAATTTCAGGCAATTTGGTTGAACACCTTTTCAGTTAAGCGAGTAACAAGATGATAAATATTTAAATAAATATACCACGGCTAAAATATGACCTTCCCGCATTCTGCGAAGTTAAATATATAACGTAACTAGTATAAATGTTGGGTTCACGTATGTCTTAGTTGTACTTGGCCAATGAACTAACTGATTTAATTTATTGATGTACTTCTCTCTCTTATATACAATAAAAAGTTATCGTCTAATTTCAGATTGAAGATTTTCAGTATGCATGACCTCTAATTTAGTGCATGTACTACTCCAACATGGGAAATAGGAGGCAGAAAGCAGAGATAGCATTCACAAATTATCATCTACAACGCAGTTTAAAGTGAGTTTAATTTTAAATATAATTTTCATGGATTTAATTCCATAGAATATGAGAACTCGTCAATACATAATATGTTTAACGTTAGGTACTACACCGTCTTATTGTTTCGGTTATTGAAATCATTTTGTTAGCTACTAAAAATCTCCTTCAATCTGCTTTCCCAAAAACTATTCCTCTTCTTTTACTTTCGCTTATCTCTTTGTAAAAAGGACAGACTATCCTCAGTCAATAATTGCAACCGGGTAGTTTGGCTAGTGTATCATATATGAAATGTTCTTTTTTTTAACTTTTCATAGTGTTTGTGATTATGCTGGAGAAAAAAGTATTGTGTTAAAAACAAACTTCTATATCTAATTATCACCTGATGAAAATGATTAGTGAAATATTGCTAAAACATTTTCATTCAACTTTATTTCAATTTATATACTCTATAATTCATATTGTTGTAATTTGGATTATGAATTTTCCTGATTATTGACAGTTATATCGTTGTTTAAGATTTTTGATCTTCTGCCCATAATTTAACAAAAACTTGCATATTATATCAGGGTTGAAATATCTATTGTGTATTGTTACTACTTGTTTCTTTCTGTGATGCGACCTCCAAAAGTTCTATTCTGAATCGGAGAAAAGGGTGAATTGGAAAAACAGGGAAGCTAGCGTCCCTTGGCACCAACTGTTATAATTAGACAAATTCCACTACCATAATTTGTGATCTATTAAAAAAAACACTATTTATTTCAAGGAATCCATCATGTGCTTATTATGGGTCATCCGTCTTAAGGAATTCGGATAATCGAGAAGCATCGATGGTCAATTGTCTTCGATGGAAAGAAAAGTCTCCCAATTAAGCGACCGTTCAAATCCATGATCTTTTATCTATACGCTGGTTCGACACGTTGCCTGCGTTAGCGGAGTATTCAACCTACTATTTGGAGCGTAATTCTACTGCCCCCTCTTTTCCGAGGCCTTTCCTCTTCGTGTCTCTTTGAATCACTTTGTAGTGGATAGAGACAACTTTTAAACATCTAAAAATAAAAATAATCCACCGACAGCTCAACACTTATCTGCAAAGTGATTAGTTTTTAATAACAACCTTCATCATATCTTGTGGCAACATTAATTTCTCTCATCATTTGGCTTCAACAATGTTATAATTTTGCCGAAAATTGGAAAACTCAATTTAATTATTTATATTTCACATTTTAATTGTGACAAAACTGTCATCTATATTTATATTCTGAAATGTCTGCTTGTAAATACTATTTATTAGTTCTTAAAGTTTAAGTATTAGACCTAAATTTCATGTTTAGAAGTCCTAAAATTCTTTTACATAGGTCTTAATTAAGGGTTCGGGCTCAAGCTCAAAACTGTTAACTTTTGATCGAAAATTAGTTGAATAGCATATTAAGTCAGTTTGAAATAGAATAATGATTAATAACTGTTTATTTACATTATTATGATAATTAAGAGATGGCAAACACTAGTACAGACACATAGTGAGGACACTGGCACTATTTGTGTTGGTATATTTTAGTGTTTGTGATTTTAGAGACCCATAAAAAGATTGGTAGTTGGAGAAGGCTTAAAATCTGTTCAAAGTCTTCAGGTGACTCTGTTCATGAAGCAGCTTCCATTTCAGACTGCTTCTCCAAGCTTTTCCAATCAGTGGTTTGGTGATTAAGTTTCGAAACATGTTTTAACCTCTACAAAATAAATTTTGAAAACAGAGGATCTCCATCTCCATTAGACTCTTGAGTGTAGAAGTTATTTATAAATTCTAATAAGGTATTCTTCGTCTTATGTGATTTAATTGACAGCTCTCATGAATTCAAAAAATATATTTAGGGTACATGGCTCTACTGAATTTGTTATACTGTATGTTCCATTTTATTTCTAATTAACTTTGTTTTGCATATTAACAGAAGTTCTCTCAGAGCGTCTAAGATTGTTGTATATGTTATTCTAAAATTACTAGATTGATTTAGAATCGGTCTGCTTCTTTACATTTCTTGTATTTAATTTTCTAGTTTTAGGTCTCGTTTCTGTCTATTTATATGCAATTGTGCTTTTTATATCGTTCTAATGTTAATAAATAATAATATTATTATCGTTTTTTTTTAGTGTTCAATTAAATTAATCCCCCGTCGTACGCCGTGGTATATCCATCTGCTAAATGACGGAGGAAATCCCCTGTCGCACGCCGTGGTATATCCATCTGCTAAATGACGGAAATCCCCGTCGCACGCCGTGGTATATCCCTCGGCTAAATGACGGAGAAAATCCCCCGTCGTACGCCGTGGTATATCCCTCGGCTAAATGACGGAGAAAATCCCCCGTCGTACGCCGTGGTATATCCCTCGGCTAAATGACGTAGGAAATCCCCCGTTGCACTCCGTGGTATATCCCTCTGCTAAATGACGGAAAAAATCCCCCGTCGCACGCCGTGGTATATCCCTCGGCTAAATGACGGAGGAAATCCCCCGTCGTACGCCATGGTATATCCCTCAGCTAAATGACGGAGAAAATCCCCCGTCGTTCGCCGTGGTATATCCCTCGGCTAAATGACGGAGAAAATTCCCCGTCGTACGCCGTGGTATATCCCTTGGCTAAATGACGGAGGAAATCCCTCGTCGTACGCCATGGTATATCCCTCGGTTAAATGACGAAGGAAATCCCCGTCCTAAGCCGTGGTATATCCCTCGGTTAAATGACTGTGGAATTCCTCCGTCGTGTGACGTGGTGTACCCCACGGCGGCTTGCCGTGGTTTATCCGTGGTTTAGCCGTGTGGACGATATGCAGATTACGAGAGATAGCCGTCGTGCCGCCGTGGGATTTTAGATCATCCCACGTCGTACCCCACGGCGAAAATCCCTCTCAGATGTACCCAAAGTCAAAATTACGACGGCGTACGCAGAGGGATTTTTGATGAAATGTTAGCTGGGGATTTCCTAGCTTATTTGAACGAATAATCTGTTAAACTTTTTGTTCTAAGACAACTAATAAAGAAGTTATGACCCTTCTAAAGTGATGAGGTCAAGGCATTTTGACCTTTCTTCAAAAGGTTACAAGGTCATAACTTACCAGTAAAATAGAGTTTTTTGGTTACAATCACAATGAACCACTACTTCATAACTCAGGAGTTTCACTGTCTTCCTATCCTGCTTGATGTGGTTCATTTTATGAAATATATATATATATAAAATATAATAGTTTTGACACCAGTTAAGAATAACAAGCATCAATTTTAGGGTAATTCCACTATCAGCATTGAGTCTTTATTCGTACCATCCTATTTTGATGTATTGAATACCCACTAGATATAGTAAATAATACAATGCAGTATATAAATAAGAAATCTTATTGAAAATAGAAGATATTGAAAAGAAAATAATTAGTTCATATCCAAAATGAAATTGAATTTAAAATAAATAATATTGACCAATTAAATAATTTAAATTCAACTCTTAGAATAATTTTCAATTCTGTTTCCTATTGGTCGTATGTTTTCCCTGATTTCTGAACATGATATATGTTATTGAAATTTTCCTATTTATATAGGCTAACCCATAAAAAAGTGTACCCAACTTTTAATTAATATAAATATCGTATTTATAAGTAGATCAAAAATAGAGTACAATGAAAATTTGAAAGAAAGATCTATTTTTTACATGCATCAGTTCTACCATCTTCATTGCTTCCGATTCTAAGAATTAATACCAATGATTAGCCTTCATTTTGAATTTATAGGTATAACATAAAATCAACAGAGGTTATTTCAGTTCTGTAAACGCTATTCAATTAATATCTGTCTTTCTTGTATATTTGTTAAAGTTTCTAATTAATTCTCGCTAACGGTATATAGACACATGATGGTGGTGGAATGGGAACATGTAAAAAAAATATAATTTTACTTTAACTCTCTTTTTATCTACTTATAAATACAACATTTATATTATTTCAAAGATGAGTGCAATCTTTTGTGGGTCACCCTGTTTATGTAGAAACACATTACTCATATCATTTAGAATGGGGAATATCGAAAATAATATCAATATATATCCTGTTTAATGAGGTTCAGAACTAATTTTAAACATAATCAATTTCTCAAGAAATAAAAAGGAAATTTCTAACGGAACAATATCTCTCTTATAAAAAACAAACTCTCCTAAATAAATAAAAAATCAGTATATAATCAGGTAAGTGGCGCAGTTCAAATTCAACTAAGTGGCGCAGTTCAAATTCAGGTAAGTGGCGCAGTTCAAATTCAGGTAAGTGGCGCAGTTCAAATTTAGCTAAGTGGCGCAGTTCAAATTCAGGTAAGTGGCGCAGTTCAAATCCTGACCGGTGATAGGGCCAGGTGCGGCACTAGATCTACCTAACACAAGATTGCGTGGCCTGTTGAATAAACAACAGAAATACTGATACAATTTAACCAATTAATCACGACAGATATCAAAACTTATCAAAATATACTGCATTCAACAAATATTCACATTCAAAAAAAATAATATTCAACATTCCAAAAAAAAAATAATATACATTAAAAATATACCTTCAATTCTGAAGACCAACGCCTCAATAAATATAAATTTCTGGAACAAAATCCATTGGGTTACTTACTGCACTCAGGGTTTTCATCCGAATTACCGACAGAGTAATTCAAAAATAAATGTTACAGGACTACTAAGATTAATAAAAAAACTTAAAGAAATACCTAACCCAACTTTGCCCACAGACCTCACTGAAATTTACCATCAGTTACCATCACCACAACTGTCAATATTTACAACTTAAACACCTCCAGTCAGCCCAATCGAAATGGAAATAAAGAAACTTATTAAAACCTTAAATTTCAATCACTAATTATTCAGTTAAACTAATTAATACTCCATCCCTTTAAGTTCAGAAAATTTTACTCCCTGTTAACTATGAAAAGAATAACCAACAGAAAAACTAAACCTTAAAATCAACAAAGTTTAAAACATTTTAAATATTCTAAGCCAGACAGCTAACTGTAACAAATCCCACCAAACAGAGATATTAATTATGCTATTGCCTGGTCAGGCCTCACTATTTCGAACTTTTTATCGTTGTTTATTTTAGATTCTTGAGCTTATGACATTGTATGAATGATCTAAAGTTGCGGTCCGCTACAATATGAGTTACACTTTTTTAAAGTAGAGTAATTTCTGTGCCTAATTGTTACCTTACTTTTTTCTGGTTGAGGACTGCACGCTATGAATCTTCTTTTCTTATTAATTAATTTTTAGTGCCCATATTTTCCTTTCGAAAGGTAAACTCTATTCATAATTTCATTTTCCATTAAGAAATGCACTTTTGGTGTGGCACCACTTGAGCTGGTCCAAACGCCACAATCATCAGCAAATGTGCTTCTTATTTTATTCATTCTCCTGTTGAAATTCATTTCAATATCTACAACGAAATAGATATTTTCCTTTAAGCCTGTTGGAATTTTCGTAACTCCTTTGTATTCAGATTTCAATATGTCAATAATAGAATCTGTATCCACGAAGTTGCTGTTTTTGAGATTGCCTGTGAGATATTCGGAGGTCGAATCATCTTTAATATCATCAAAGCTGCTACTTGCATCGATATTCCCGCAACTACCTGCAGTTGATTCTTCTTCCAATGAAGTTAAACTTTGCCTTTCATCATCCAATTCAGGATGTGAAAGGTCAACATATTCTTTTTCAGCCTCACCTTCTCTGCAGAAAACTGAAGAGTTTACAAGATCAATTTTGCTAGTTTGGTTGGGAGAGTTCACATTTGGAAACTCATCTTTTTCTTGCGTAGAATCCTTTAAAGATGAAAACTGGCAGCTTTCTTCTAATGCTGCTAGAGGCTCTGTGGTATTATAATCATATGATACATATTCTACTGAATTGTTTTCTTTTTTACCGTCTACAGTTAAATCGACAGTATTTAAAACTTTTGGTTTCGTTATTGGACAAAGAAGACAAAAATGATTAGGAATATAAGATTCAAAATCTTTTGGAATGTTCATTGCCGTCCACATCAATGTACAAGCATTTTGTTCGGACTTCTTGACATTACGGCCAATTACCTTCCGGCTTAATGGTCCTGCAATGAATTCATCTTGAACCACTGGAGGATAGTAAGAACGAATTGGCTTATTGGTAATTGAACTTAATGCATATATATGCATTAAGTTCTCAATAGGCTCCTATTTTGACGGCTGACATTATAAGATCTTTATGAGGAGATATTACGATCCTTACATCATCAATAAGTTTGATCCGTGATGGATGCTCCAAATCATACCATTTCCGAAAACTTTATTATTTCAATAACTGTGAAAAGTCTAAGTAAGGAATTTCCAGTACCATGTAAAGACATGGCTCGATACAGACAATTTCCGTCTCCTAATACTTTACGCGGAGAATACTTTTTGTATGTTACAGGGTGGAATGTCTGCAATATTTCATCAGAGACGGTGTCAAGCACACCAGTTCAGAGGTATCTTTTTCATGGTAGGTACCATCTGGTAGCTTAATCTTCTACCTTTCTAAAAGAAGACTCACAATTCTTTCTGCATTCGGACGTCCCTCTTCCAAGCTGTAAAAAATAATACATAAGTCGGTAGTTCGGAGACCTATAATATTTTTGTTAGAATAACAATATTATATTTTATAGTTATGTAGAGTAATTTCATTAGTTTGGTTACTACAAAACCCGTTGGCGATTCTACAAATTAAAGCAAACAAAATTAGCAGTACAGTAATCATTTCTTCACTAAAAATGAATTATGATAAAAGCTCTAATCATTAACCAACCTACAATAATTCACTAATTACTAGTACCTATCTTTAAATTGTTGCTCTCAATGAAAGGCAAGTAATTTGAATGAAAGTATTAATCACATTAATTAATCACACTAATATATTTTTTAAGTACCAAATAAATCAGACAGAGTAAGTTAATAACTATGTAATATAAACCAGATAACATTAATGATTAGAGATATATTACTGATCTATACCCAAATCTATTTTAATATTTATCATACATCATAATTATTCAATTTATTTAGTATTTACTGTAGAAATTGCAAACTATGAAATATATTAATGATTTAGTGTTTTTCTTACTAAGCATGTAATTATTTTAGATCAATAGTTTTCTAAAATAGATAAGTTAAGTTATATCAAAATTTGATCTTTTCTAAAATCGACAAATTACTTCAAAAAAATCTGCATATATGATACCAAGTATATATAATATATATGTATTATATACATGATGATACATATGTATAATATTCATTGGTCCGACATGACATAAGTCCGAAACCTATGCAGTTAGTTTCTGAAATAACATCAAATGTACCTACGTATATAATGTAATAAAATATTGTGCTATAGGACAATATTCGTCACCAATTGAAAACAAAAGAGATATACCTACTTTATAATATAATTATAATTTCTAGAAAATTACAATTAAATACGGTAAATATAAAAATAATTATATTTGTATTATAATATAATTCCTACTGTGCTAGTCATGATCGCAAATATAAAAATAATTATTAAAATTTAATCCAAAAGATAATGTTAATGTCGACAGTATAGAAAAATAAACTATTGAAACCAACATTGTTATATTATAGCAAAGAAAAGTTAACAAATCAGGTATAAAATCACTGAAAAGACTAAACTGTAACACAATGTTATCCGTTCTGTTTGTTAGCAGTAGGTACAAACAATTGATTCATTATAGCAATGAAAATTTTAGAAGGAAGAAAAGTTAACAAATCAGGTTAAAAATTGTCAAACTCTATCAACAATTTTCACGTTTGAGATTTTACTATTTTAGAAATTTAGTCTAAATTTTATATTGTCTGCAACGGCCTTCGAAAATTAGATTTTATTATATGAATCGTTATTGGTAATCCCATTTAGGATATGTTCATTCTTCTTCTTGTATTTTCTTTATTAATGGATTTTAGCACTTTGAGGATATAGTTGAAATTTATAGCAATAGCTTCATTTTCTTTCTTTTTAAATTCAAAGCATCAATGAAAAGCCACAAATTTGGATGAGTTAAACTTAGCGAACTCTTCAATGACGAGTAGAATGATAGTACTGTCCTTCAATGACGAGTAGAATGATAGTACTGTCCTTCAATGACGAGTAGAATGATAGTACTGTCCTTCAATGACGAGTAGAATGATAGTACTGTCCTTCAATGACGAGTAGAATGATAGTACTGTCCTTCAATGACGAGTAGAATGATAATATTGTCCTTCAATGACGAGTAGAATGATAGTACTGTCCTTCAATGACGAGTAGAATGATAGTACTGTCCTTCAATGACGAGTAGAATGATAGTACTGTCCTTTAATGATGAGTAGAATGATAGTACTGTCCTTCAATGACGAGTAGAATGATAGTACTGTCCTTCAATGACGAGTAGAATGATAGTACTGTCCTTAAATGACGAGTAAAATGATAGTACTGTCCTTCAATGAAGAGTTGAATGATAGTACTATCCTTCAATGACGAGAAGAATGATAGTACTATCCTTCAATGACGAGTAGAATGATAGTACTGTCCTTCAATGAGGAGTAGAATGATAGTACTATCCTTCAATGACGAGTAGAATGATATCACTTTCCTTCAATGACGAGTAGAATGATAGTACTGTCCTTCAATGACGAGTAGAATGATAGTACTGTCCTTCAATGACGAGTAAAATGATAGTACTGTCCTTCAATGACGAGTAGAATGATAGTACTGTCCTTCAATGACGAGTAAAATGATAGTACTGTCCTTCAATGACGAGTAGAATGTTAGTACTGTCCTTCAATGACGAGTAGAATGATAGAACTGTCCTTCAATGACGAGTAGAATGTTAGTACTGTCCTTCAATGACGAGTAGAATGATAGTACTGTCCTTCAATGACGAGTAGAATGATAGTACTGTCCTTCAATGACGGGTAGAATGATAGTACTGTCCTTCAATGACGAGTAGAATGATAGTACTGTCCTTCAATGACGAGTAGAATGATAGTACTGTCCTTCAATGACGAGTAGAATGATAGTACTGTCCTTCAATGACGAGTAGAATGATAGTACTGTCCTTCAATGACGAGTAGAATGTTAGTACTGTCCTTTTCAATAAAAATCGTATTATAATAAAATATATAAATAGATATTAATTTTATTTCTAATTGTCAATATATTATTAGGTAAAAGTGTATTACAACAAACACTTATTTTGTTGAAAAAAATTAGCTCTCTTCAAATGAATGCACCTATTATAATTAAATTATAAAATACATCCTTTTTATTTATAATTACATCCACGAATTGTCGTGGTACGAAGGCACATTCCCCGCCGGACTTTTACCCGCCTGGACTATTCCCCGCCGGACTTTTACCCGCTTGGACTATTCCCCGCCGGACTTTTCCCCGCCGAATATAATAATAGTATTTTGTGCTATTAAATTATAATTTCGATAAAACAACCCAGCTAACCATATC
>CANNZV010000587.1:253997-270104 GCA_947561585.1 Caprella mutica
GTCCTATATAGTATATCCCTATTCACCTATAGGCCATACAGTATATCCCTATTCACCTATAGGTCCTATACAGTATATCCCTATTCACCTATAGGTCCTATACAGAATATCCCTATTCACCTATAGGTCCTATACAGTATATCCCTATTCACCTATAGGTGCTATACAGTATATCCCTATTCACATATAGGTCCTATACAGTATATCCCTATTCACCTATAGGCCATACAGTATATCCCTATTCACCTATAGGTCCTATACAGTATATCCCTATTCACCTATAGGTCCTATACAGTATATCCCTATTCACCTATAGGTCCTATACAGTATATCCCTATTCACCTATAGGTCCTATACAGTATATCCCTATTCACCTATAGGTCCTATACAGTATATCCCTATTCACCTATAGGTCCTATACAGTATATCCCTATTCACCTATAGGTCCTATACAGTATATCCCTATTCACCTATAGGTCCTATACAGTATATCCCTATTCACCTATAGGTCCTATACAGTATATCCCTATTCACCTATAGGTCCTATACGTTATATCCCTATTCACATATAGGTCCTATACAGTATATCCCTATTCACATATAGGTCCTATACAGTATATCCCTATTCACCTATAGGTCTTATACAGTATATCCCTATTCACCTATAGGTCTTATACAGTATATCCCTATTCACCTATAGGTCCTATACAGTATATCCCTATTCACCTATAGGTCCTATACAGTATATCCCTATTCACCTATAGGTCCTATACAGTATATCCCTATTCACCTATAGGTCCTATACAGTATATCCCTATTCACCTATAGGTCCTATACAGTATATCCCTATTCACCTATAGGTCCTATACAGTATATCCCTATTCACCTATAGGTCTTATACAGTATATCCCTATTCACCTATAGGTCTTATACAGTATATCCCTATTCACCTATAGGTCTTATACAGTATATCCCTATTCACCTATAGGTCCTATACAGTATATCCCTATTCACCTATAGGTCTTATACAGTATATCCCTATTCACCTATAGGTCCTATACAGTATATCCCTATTCACCTCTAGGTCCTATACAGTATATCCCTATTCACCTATAGGTCCTATACAGTATATCCCTATTCACCTATAGGTCCTATACAGTATATCCCTATTCACCTATAGGTCCTATACAGTATATCCCTATTTACCTATAGGTCCTATACAGTATATCCCTATTCACCTATAGGTCCTATACAGTATATCCCTATTCACCTATAGGTCCTATACAGTATATCCCCATTCACCTATAGGTCCTATACAGTATATCCCTATTCACCTATAGGTCCTATACAGTATATCCCTATTCACCTATAGGTCTTATACAGTATATCCCTATTCACCTATAGGTCCTATACAGTATATCCCTATTCACCTATAGGTCCTATACAGTATATCCCTATTCACCTATAGGTCTTATACAGTATATCCCTATTCACCTATAGGTCCTATACAGTATATCCCTATTCACCTATAGGTCCTATACAGTATATCCCTATTCACCTATAGGTCCTATACAGTATATCCCTATTCACCTATAGGTCCTATACAGTATATCCCTATTCACCTATAGGTCCTATACAGTATATCCCTATTCACCTATAGGTCCTATATAGTATATCCCTATTCACCTATAGGTCCTATACAGTATATCCCTATTCACCTATAGGTCCTATACAGTATATCCCTATTTACATATTATTAACAATAGAAAGATTGTTAATACGCTGAACTTGTATTTTTACTTAATCTTTCAATTTCTATAATTTGATAATCATTTAATCAGACATAATCTTTTTAATCTTGTACACTGTTCATTAGAAGGAAATGCTATTTAAATTTATGGTCATGTTATTCTCGCTAGGAGCTCGAATATAATTATAAACGAATAGCTTTGATGTAAGTCGCTAATATAACTTGTAACTTCAGAACATAACTTTATAACTTGTAACCCAGAGCTATAACTTGTAATTCAGAATATAACTTTATAATTTGTACTAAGTTATATAACTTCATGAACTTTGTAAATCAGTTATACAACTTAGAATATTGAGTTCTTTTTCTATAGATAGAATTGAAATTAATACTTAATTAATTTAAAAAGAATTAAGTAAGTACTTCAATTATTCTAATTGAAATACTTAATTAATAGTTAGGAACTTGTAACATTTCTGATCATGTATAGGTTAAAACAGGACTCTGAAATAGTATGCTTAAATTTGGATGTTTATTAGTAAATCAGGTTTCACTAAAATGAACTATTAGTAAATCTGATCGATCTATATGTTAATCGTATAGAAAGCCATTACCACTAGCGTGTTAAATTTGAATAATGCATTGTGTGTTATTTCTATCTGCAGTGAGTAGAAAAACATCTTTGAAAAGTACTATCAGTACCTTAACAGAAGTTTATTCACTCACTGGAAGGTTGGACTCTCCAGTTCATCCTTTAAATACCATTGGCACCTAGCTAAAGTGTTCATAGTTCGCGATGGTCTCTTGAAGACTGGTTGGTCGGACCAAGTCCGGTCGGACTTGTCCATCCACGGGTTTCGTGAGTTGGCAACTCAGACCCTTGTTTATTTTAAACCCTTAAGTTTACTCAACCGCTAGTTTATTTAAAACTTGTGTTGTGTTATTTAAAGACTTGTGCGTAAGTCTTAGAACTCTGTACTATTCGAACTTTAATATAAGTACACCCATTTAAAACTTCCTTGTGTTTAATTTACTTCCTAAAAACTTTTACCGTTTAGTCATTTGTCAGTTTAATAGAATTCAATCAATTACCTCCAAGTCTCTTCAAGTTAAGAAATACAAATAATTGTTAAAGAACCCGGAGACTTATTTTGCCCTATGGGATAAGTTTATTAACAAGCCTCATCTACTTAGAAAATAGGTGATAATTTACTATCAATCCCATAGGAAAAGGGCAATTTAATATTGGCATCTTCAAACGGTCTTGAAGAAAAGAGGGAGGAAAAAAGAGGTTAGAATCTATTAACGAAAAGAACTGACTTAATATAAATGGTTTAAAGATTTTTAGAGAAGTAAAAGGAAAGTTGGAAAGACAGTGTCAGTGATAAAGAGGGTACAAAACCAGAACTATGAAACCCTAGTGTTATACAGTGTTAATCACTAGGTAAGCATTGAATGTAATGCGAGTGAACTAGCCAATCACACTCCTTCCGATAAAAGGACATTACGGGAGCAACTCTACAATGCCGATGGGAGAACACACTCTTCCATCACATATGGGAGAACACACCCTTCAAACTCACATACGGAAGTCCTGCAGCACTTCATAAAAAAGGAAGGAAAAGCAACAGAAAAGATTCACATGACATGTGAAAGGATACTTTTCAAGTTAACAGCAGTTAACTATAAAAACTGTTCTAGATTACCATTAATATTCTAAAGACCGGTGAGAAAATTCGAGCTGAGTATAAAACGAGCGGTGCGTATAAATAAACTCAATCATCCAAGCTGCAACACAAACTTCGAGCTGAGCACGGATACGCCAAATTAAGTGAAGGTACTAACGTCAAAGTACTAACAGCGACAAAGTACTAACAGCGACAAAAATACATCGCGACAGAAACTCACTTTTACCCGGCGGTAATCACCCAAGGGATTACGAAGGAAAGGCAGTAAGAAGAGGACAAGAAACAGCGCAAGTAGAAAAAAGGAGAGCTACGAGGCAATACTTCATGAAATCTACAATCTAAACGGGAGAACAGAAGAAATCGAATGACTCCAGAAAAAAGGAGAGTTATGAGGCAACCCTACATGAGATTTATAATCTACACTACCATCTGGTAAACAGGCAGCTAAACAACGAGAGGCAAATTAGGTGATGCTATTTAACTATTTAACCTAAAGTTAATATATTGTAATGAATTTTGTGTCTGGAATATAATAATGTCTACTTATATTTTTGTATTGTGAATTTTATATTGTCTTTATTAATCTTTACTAATTATTAATCTTTACAGTGTATATTGAAAGGTTTTGTTAGATAAGGTAGTATGTAATAAAGAATGGCTTTACCAAAATACGACACAAATAGTTACAACCTGCCGCAAAGGTTCCAAGTAATATAAAGTGTAGTTATGACACTACATTCCTGGGGGAATGATAGATTTATATCATAGTCTCAAATAGTGGAGTAAAAAGTAGTGTCAAAGACCAGTAGCCTCAAATAGCGCAGTTAGTAAAAAGCAAGATGATATGACAATTTTAGTCAATGCGTATCATTTAAAGGTAATAAACTTTTAACAGATATAATTGAATCTGAGAATATATTAATTGCATAGAATATTTTAGATGTGTCGGGATAGTGAAAACTATTTACATTTTGATAGGCTAATAATACCATGTATTTCAGTACTTTTATAATCATCTGACTGAAACGACATTTAAATCTAATTTATTTTGCATAATTATTCTATAAGTAAAATCATTGAAAACTAATGGAACGTATGTTTCAGAAAGTGAAAGTTGTATAAATAACTATTAACTTTCTCAGTAAATTAATTAGGTCGATTGTTATAATTAGATCGATTGTTATAATCAGATCGATTGTTAATAATAACAAAATAACTGTTGATGTCCTATAAAAGGCGAAGTATAATTATAATAAATAATTATAAAGGAATTCAGAAAATCGTATATAAGAATTTCGAAGAAGCTTAGAGAGAAAGTTCAAATGATGAGAACGAACTTAAAATACTATTTTGAAAGTATGAATTTTTAAAGTATTAAGTAAAAAACATTAGAACAATGTTTAAATGAGCTAATATAGTTGCAAATATATTAGTAGTAACCTGTGTACTCATAAATAGAGATACAGATGGAATATGTAACTGTATATTCACAGATAAGGAGAATAAAAATATTCCAAGTTGATGATAAATTAAATGGGTCTTATAACCTGTGAATTTGTCATGTAGATAACCAAAGGTGAATTTGGTAAAGTAACGATATACCTAATTTATATTAACGAGGTAATTTTCCATATTTTTAGTACTGGAATGGAAGTAATTAACCCATTCTCGTATTTCATTAATTTTGCATATTTTAATGAAATGATATTTATTGTTTGTGGCTTAAAAAGCAATAACGTCGATAAAAATCTTTGGAAATTATAAATTACGCTGTTTTGTTTAGTAGGTAATATCAAGAGAAAGTGATATCGAGAGAAGTTGATATCATAGAAACGGTTATATCATATAGAAATATACCGAAAGTACAGTCACGAATGTGAATATCTGACTATAGGGTCAAAACATCCTTTAAGTCAGTGAAAGTCAAATGAGTTGTCATATTATAAAATATAGACGAGGTTTCAGGTAAAACCGTAAATATCTAAGATACAACATTGAGTTGTGATATTATAAGATATAAAAAGGGTTTCAGGTAAAACCGCAAATACCTAAGATACAACATTGAGTTGTAATATTATAAAATATAAAAAGGGTTTCAGGTAAAACCGCAAATACCTAAGATACAACATTGAGTTGTGATATTATAAAATATAAAAAGGGTTTCAGGTAAAACCGCAAATACCTAAGATGTGCACGTATTGTACATATATGACGAAATCATACCTAATTTTCAGGGATGAAGTCAATAGATAATTATAATGTCAATTTATATTTATAAAAATAAACAAGGTTTCAGGTAAAACCGCAAATACCTAAGATGTGCACGTATTGTACATATATGACGAAATCATACCTAATTTTCAGGGATGAAGTCAATTGATAATTATGATGTATTCCTATTCAAATAGTAATAATCGCAGTATTTGAAAAAAGAACCTGTCAATCGTTTCAGTGATTAAAGATAATCGAGTCAGATTAAGATAATAACGAATATATTAAACTCAGATGTATGACTCAGTATAAAAAGAGTGAAACAGATTTAAAGATTGACAAGGAATGATATAGATATATATATCTTGAATATTTAAATGACTATTTTGATATTAATATTGTATATTAAATATTTTTGAAGAGATTTAAAGTTACCTAGAGGTTAATACTGCTTAACCATGGTTAATGGAATATCGGGTAATAAGTGGTAACTAGAGGGGAAAAGTAGGTTTGATACTAAATAATCAATATGTGATCTAGTTTCAAACTATATTCCTGTAATAATTAAAAGTAAGAAATAATTGATTTGATTAAAGGTTATTGTTTAACGTAATTAAATAATTATATGCTTTAACGTAAAATCTCCAGCAACTCAATAATGAAAGAAACAACGATATAAGAAAGATTCAATGCCGTTTACGTATATTGAATATATATTGAGTATAAATAATTATCCGTTAAATAAGAAGTTGTTGTAAATATTCCAGTGAGGAATAATAACTTAAAATAATCACATAGGTGATTAGTTCATATGAACGAAATAATCGTATAAAAAACGATGTGAATTCAGACAATTGTATTTGTCAGACGATAATTCTGAGAAAGAAAATACTATAAGAGCAAAGATTTGCTGAATTTTATAATTAAATTGTAAGACTTGATTTGAATAGTGAATTAAATGCAAGCAATCGAACATAAATGTATAAGAGATAAAACAATTATCTTAAGACTATTTTTCTATTAATAAAGTATAAAATATAGCAAACGTTATATATATAAAAATATAACTTAACGTAAAAATATAACGAAACTTGATTTTATAATAGTTGACTAGTAAAAAGTCAAGACTAAACGTAATCTTGAAGGAAGCGATGTAAATTTTCAAGTGGGAAGTTATTGTCAACAGAGCTATTAAAATTAGTCGAGGTGGTACAGTCAGTAACACTATAGTTGACGATAGCAAGGATATAATATGAATAAAATAATGAGTATTATATGGAGAATAAAAGATATAGGAATTAATGTGATTATTCCAGTAGGTTACTGAGAACTAATAATTAATTATTTAATTAATTATTTGATAAATAAATGAGTTTGAAAGAGAGCTCTTGATGATTTCTTTTAATGATAACTGTAATGTTTGATAAATAAATGAGTTACAGGTTCTTCGTCGAAATAAAATCATGGAATTAATGTCATGAAATAAGTGTAATATCATAATTTAATAATATGATAAATTTGAGGAACTGAAGTAATATAAGTTATTACTTGTGTGGGAATTAGAACCTGTAAGAACAATGTATGAATAAGAATTAATAGTTATTTATAATTAAATGACATGCAGTAAATCAATCTACTGTTCTCTATGAACTATATTGTTATACAATCCAAGATGTAGCAGGAACTAATATTTGAAACACCATAACAAATGGAGAGTTTAACGAATGATTTGAATGATAACAAGATACGAAGCAAATATTTTAATTAATATTATTTCACATTTAATTTGAATTCTTTTATTTATAATAGAAGTGTAATATTTTATGTTGAATTTTTGATTTTAAAGATGATAAATAAAAATGTTTGTACTTGTTAATTAAAATAAAGATACTGAATTCTTGATATATAAATTTAGGAATGAATTCTAAATAAATAGTCGAATATTATTGAATGTATAATGAACAATGAAAACATGCAATATAATATACATGTACTTGAATTCTAATGTTTATGTACAATGATATATAAAATAATTGCTGAAAAAGATAGTTCGTTAAAAATTTTATATATGATAATATATAAATATATAACCATTCTGTTATGAAGGAAATGTTTGATCAATCTTAAGGGGAACATTCTATTTATTCCTCTCAGAACGAAGAATAAAATAGACCCTAAAGAATTTCCAAACATAAGTTAGGCGAACATTCTATTTATTCCTCTCAGAACGAAGAATAAAATAGACTCTAAAGAATTTCAGAATAATCTCAGGGGAATATTCTATTTATTCCTCTCAGAATGAAGAATAAAATTAGACCCCAAAAAGATTACAATAATGAATTGAAGTGTAATTAAGTGTGATTATACATGGAATTGTGAGATAAATATATCAGAAGGATATGAGTCAAGATGTATAATTAATTATATGTTGATATTTGAAAAAAGGGGATATTCCTAATACATGAAGATTATTCATTCTAAATTGTAAGTGTAAATATTACTAAGAGAAAACAATAATTGCAGGTTCAAAGGTCAACCAGAGTACAGTAAACACCCAGAAAAGAAAATCTTCTTCTAAATAACAATTTCAAGGGGGAACCGTAATATTTCCAGATTTATAAAAGAATGAATGTAGTTGATTTTACATGAGTATAAAAAGGATTAAAATGAAATCGTAAATAATAAAAGCGATCGAATAGAACGGATTTATTTCATAAAAATAAATGTAAATGAATTGTAAAATACGTTCATGTTACGTATATGAATTTATTAATTAAACTCAGTATAGCAGCTTAAATGTAATTAAAAAGTTTGAGTTTAAAAGGGACAGTTAAATAATTTAATAAATAATGTATGGATTCAATATAAAGAAAACTGTTGAAAAGTTTAATGATACTGAATTAAGAGTAAAAGGCTCTTTAGTGAAAAATGGGAATTACGAAAATATTTTTGAGTATTGAGTTTAATGATAACAAGAATCTTGATGATATTTAAATTATTACTTGAAAAAGTAAATGAATACATTAAACTTGAGTTAAAAAAAAAAAAATAATGAAATTTAATTCTGTACAAGAATTTATGATTATAAAAGGAACAAAACGAAATATAATGAATAGCTAAAAAACGACATAGTTTGTGTTCAATTAATTTCTTTCAATGGTTAGATCAATAACATTAACTCTTCAGGGTAACTACAATATACACTGATGTTTAAAGAAATGTAAATTATATATATATAATGCATTGATGTTTAGTGAAACATAATATATATATAAATAACTGTGTGTTTGTAAGTTAAGAGTAATTAAGAACATTATGTTGACTAACACTTATAATTATTGATAAATGTAATGTAATAGTAGATAAATAATCTATGTAAGATGTAAGTTTCTTGTATAAGCTAGTAAAGTTCACCTGTAATTGCAGAAACACACGTAAAGGAGGCTAACCAAAAGCAATGAACCCCATCCATCTGACGATCTGACGTTAAGAGGCAAGACATCGGTTGAAGGTGAATTACTTGATTTTACTATGAATTTATCACTATAAGTGAAAATCTTGTAAAGTAACGTAACAATAAAAAGAAACATAACAGTTTTGATTGTGTCCAAGATTTTCATGAACCTAGTTTTAAGTGAAAAATATGTTATATATATAAACTAACCCCTTCTTTACAGTTTTATAATAATAGGAATATGTATTGTAAACTGAATGAGGTATATTTTGAAATAAATGTTATGTGAGATATATATTATCAAACTATGATATTACTTGAAGGATTATAACAATACTATAATATTAAAGAATTTTGTAGAATCATTGTACAAAATTTTGGAAATAATTAAAACAATCATGTTTTAGCAATAGTAAAATAGTAATATTATCCTTCAACTGTAAGTCTAAAAGTAATAGTTAGATAAAAATGTAATCCTAATTATACTTAAATTAATGATTTATTTTATTCCCAAAACTTGAAAAACATCTCTCGAGAAACTGGAGCAGAGCAATAACAAACCAGATGTTGGAACAATCCAACACCAGTAACTTGTTGATCCGAAAAGGATAAGCCGAGCTACGCCTGGTGACGAGAAGGCTGATCAGTGGAGCATACTTGGTGACGACTTCAGTCATATTTGGTGACGACTTCCCTTTCATATTTGTTGATGTCTTCACAGTCATACTGGATGATGACTTCACAGTCATACTTGATGATGACTTCACAGTCATACTTGGTGACGACTTCACAGTCATACTTGGTGACGTCACAAACCGATGCCCGGTAACCTGAGGGAACCATTCATTCTGAAGGAGGAGAATGAACATGGGGACTTCAACTCTCATGTACCTACTTTGAGAAGTCTTCTCTGATGGTACCGACACATTTAGATCATTTCACCTTGATCTTATTATTCTAAATTTTGGATTATTACTTTAGTCCAATTATCTTAGATTTCTATACTTTGAATTTACTTTAAAGAAAGTTTATATATTAATTGCTTATTGAAACATTCAGGTTATGAGCATTTAATCATTGATGTTTATTTTGAAAATTAATTCTTTAAAGGATTACTTAAGATTTCATTTGATAGTTTACAGATTTCGAAGTTGAACATTTGATTTAAAGTAACTTTTAATTTCATTGAATATTTTAAACGAAATCTGAATATGTTTATTCACTACGAATAAAAATAAGTTATGTAAAGCTAACAATAGTATAGATGAATACTAACCAATAATATAGCTCATATGATATTACATAACATATATAACCATAGTTTAAGAAAAGAGAAGTTTAAGATAAGTAATAACGAATTTAGTTATATTCATATATTTTGAAATGAATATTTTGGAATTAGAATAAACTATAATGAAGTTCCGATTTTGATGTAAGATTATATTCATTTGAGATATAAAAGTTAATTAAGTTCTATTGACTATAGCTTATATTCATTTGAGATATAAAAGTTAATTAAGTTCTATTGACTATAGCTTATATTCATTTGAGATATAAAAGTTAACTAAGTTCTATTGATTATAGATTATATTCATTGGAAATATGAAAAGTAATTAATCTCTATTGATTTTGAAATTAATTTCATTTGAAAATTACTTAACTTTATTTCCGACGTTTCAAATTACGATGCTTGAAGTAGAAGATATAATAATAGTAGATATATTATAATCGTATGCTTAGATTTTATTGATAATCTTATTTGTAAGCATTATAATTTTGGTTCTTGAATGAAAGTAAGATGTTTATAGTTGGACTATATTGCAGTAAAGTATTAAACGAACTTTATATTTTGAAGAAAAACTTTAAGGGTGTTTTCAATGACTAGACATTCACCTGGATACTATTTCCATTTAAGTGTTTAAGAATTGAGAACACATATATATTTAAGTTTTAGAAAGGTAATGGTTACTTTTATTTTAAAAATTAAAATATAAATTTAGCAGTTATAGATTGAAGTTTTATGATTGTTCAACTTGAATTTTGAGATTTGATATTTCATGTTTTGAATTTTAGAACTAATTGAAATGGAATTTAAGGTTCAATTTTGAATATTTATAAACAAGGTTAGATATTTGAATATCTTTATTAGTTAAATAAATCCCATAAAATTAAAATATATTTTTGATGTATGTTTCTGAGTATGAGTAGAATAACTTATAAATTTTTACTCTATTTTGATTTAATATCTTGACCAGAGGTAGAATTCATGATTACATATATGATAGGAATTGTCTTGTCATCATATTTTTGTACACACAAATTTTATGATGAAAAGACTGATCTATTTAGCAGATCAAATTTTAATCTGAAATTCATAATACATGAATCGAGTGATTAAATTTCTTTTGTTTTAATAGATATAATTTGTGTTTCGGACTTAGAAATTTTAAGAAATTTCATAGGATGTTTTCCGAGTATTGTTCGAAATTTCTTAGGATATTTTTCGATTGGATTTCGATAATAAGGGTTTAGAAATTGAAATTCAACCGACAAGTCGGTTGAAACATGAAGGGGGGAGTGATATTAACAATAGAAAGATTGTTAATACGCTGAACTTGTATTTTTACTTAATCTTTCAATTTCTATAATTTGATAATCATTTAATCAGACATAATCTTTTTAATCTTGTACACTGTTCATTAGAAGGAAATGCTATTTAAATTTATGGTCATGTTATTCTCGCTAGGAGCTCGAATATAATTATAAACGAATAGCTTTGATGTAAGTCGCTAATATAACTTGTAACTTCAGAACATAACTTTATAACTTGTAACCCAGAGCTATAACTTGTAATTCAGAATATAACTTTATAATTTGTACTAAGTTATATAACTTCATGAACTTTGTAAATCAGTTATACAACTTAGAATATTGAGTTCTTTTTCTATAGATAGAATTGAAATTAATACTTAATTAATTTAAAAAGAATTAAGTAAGTACTTCAATTATTCTAATTGAAATACTTAATTAATAGTTAGGAACTTGTAACATTTCTGATCATGTATAGGTTAAAACAGGACTCTGAAATAGTATGCTTAAATTTGGATGTTTATTAGTAAATCAGGTTTCACTAAAATGAACTATTAGTAAATCTGATCGATCTATATGTTAATCGTATAGAAAGCCATTACCACTAGCGTGTTAAATTTGAATAATGCATTGTGTGTTATTTCTATCTGCAGTGAGTAGAAAAACATCTTTGAAAAGTACTATCAGTACCTTAACAGAAGTTTATTCACTCACTGGAAGGTTGGACTCTCCAGTTCATCCTTTAAATACCATTGGCACCTAGCTAAAGTGTTCATAGTTCGCGATGGTCTCTTGAAGACTGGTTGGTCGGACCAAGTCCGGTCGGACTTGTCCATCCACGGGTTTCGTGAGTTGGCAACTCAGACCCTTGTTTATTTTAAACCCTTAAGTTTACTCAACCGCTAGTTTATTTAAAACTTGTGTTGTGTTATTTAAAGACTTGTGCGTAAGTCTTAGAACTCTGTACTATTCGAACTTTAATATAAGTACACCCATTTAAAACTTCCTTGTGTTTAATTTACTTCCTAAAAACTTTTACCGTTTAGTCATTTGTCAGTTTAATAGAATTCAATCAATTACCTCCAAGTCTCTTCAAGTTAAGAAATACAAATAATTGTTAAAGAACCCGGAGACTTATTTTGCCCTATGGGATAAGTTTATTAACAAGCCTCATCTACTTAGAAAATAGGTGATAATTTACTATCAATCCCATAGGAAAAGGGCAATTTAATACATATAGGTCCTATACAGTATATCCCTATTCACCTATAGGTCCTATACAGTATATCCCTATTCACCTATAGGTCCTCTACAGTATATCCCTATTCACCTATAGGCCATACAGTATATCCCTATTCACCTATAGGTCCTATACAGTATATCCGGTACACGGAAAACTGCCATGCGGAAAACTGCCAGGCGGAAAACTGCCAGAGGGAAAACTGCCCGGCGGAAAACTGCCAGTCAGATCTTAGCAATTTAATGACTTTAGTCAATAATAGCATTTGAATTTATAAAAAATGCCGTTTGTCCTTCTTTAAGGAGTTGAGGGGACATTCATTTTTACAGTAATAACAATATAGATATTGAATTACTTAATATTATAAGGAAAATAATATTTCAACAAATCTACTTTATTAAATACTCAGTTAATGAAAGTTTGGTTCATATAAGAAATTTAAAATTACTATTTTTAACATATTTACTAAGTCATGTACATTTTAGAAAACATATTTACGTCAACAAATTGTCTTTTGGTTATGAAACAAACGTTAAACCCCGTTATTGGTCTTTGATTACCAGCTTGTTAGATATTCATATTCTCACAATAATTTCACTGTAAATTATACAATAAATTAAGTGAAGTTTAACCTTTATGTATGTTCAATATTTATTACATTTTCATTTTTATTCTCCATGTCAATTACACAACACCTTCATTTTTACAATTTTCATTTATATTTAAAAAATGGCCCAGTTGCGAAATACGACTCCCTCCAATGGAAATAAGCGTTTTTGAGTGTTTTAAATGATGGCTGTCATGAAATACGACTCCCTCCAATGGAAATAAGCGTTTTTGAGTGTTTTAAATGATGGCTGTCATGAAATACGACTCCTTCCAATGGAAATAAGCGTTTTTGAGTGTTTTAAATGATGGCTGTCATGAAATACGACTCCCTCCAATGGAAATAAGCGTTTTTGAGTGTTTTAAATGATGGCTGTCATGAAATACGACTCCCTCCAATGGAAATAAGCGTTTTTGAGTGTTTTAAATGATGGCTGTCATGAAATACGACTCCTTCCAATGGAAATAAGGGTTTTTGAGTGTTTTAAATGATGGCTGTCATGAAATACGACTCCCTCCAATGGAAATAAGCGTTTTTGAGTTTTTTAAATGATGGCTGTCATGAAATACGACTCCCTCCAATGGAAATAAGCGTTTTTGAGTGTTTTAAATGATGGCTGTCATGAAATACGACTCCCTCCAATGGAAATAAGCGTTTTTGAGTGTTTTAAATGATGGCTGTCATGAAATACGACTCCCTCCAATGGAAATAAGCGTTTTTGAGTGTTTTAAATGATGGCTGTCATGAAATACGACTCCCTCCAATGGAAATAAGCGTTTTTGAGTGTTTTAAATGATGGCTGTCATGAAATACGACTCCCTCCAATGGAAATAAGCGTTTTTGAGTGTTTTAAATGATGGCTGTCATGAAATACGACTCCCTCCAATGGAAATAAGCGTTTTTGAGTGTTTTAAATGATGGCTGTCATGAAATACGACTCCCTCCAATGGAAATAAGCGTTTTTGAGTGTTTTAAATGATGGCTGTCATGAAATACGACTCCCTCCAATGGAAATAAGCGTTTTTGAGTGTTTTAAATGATGGCTGTCATGAAATACGACTCCCTCCAATGGAAATAAGCGTTTTTGAGTGTTTTAAATGATGGCTGTCATGAAATACGACTCCCTCCAATGGAAATAAGGGTTTTTGAGTGTTTTGAATGATGGCTGTCATGAAATACGACTCCCTCCAATGGAAATAAGCGTTTTTGAGTGTTTTAAATGATGGCTGTCATGAAATACGACTCCCTCCAATGGAAATAAGCGTTTTTGAGTGTTTTAAATGATGGCTGTCATGAAATACGACTCCCTCCAATGGAAATAAGGGTTTTTGAGTGTTTTAAATGATGGCTGTCATGAAATACGACTCCCTCCAATGGAAATAAGGGTTTTTGAGTGTTTTAAATGATGGCTGTCATGAAATACGACTCCCTCCAATGGAAATAAGCGTTTTTGAGTGTTTTAAATGATGGCTGTCATGAAATACGACTCCCTCCAATGGAAATAAGCGTTTTTGAGTGTTTTAAATGATGGCTGTCATGAAATACGACTCCTTCCAATGGAAATAAGGGTTTTTGAGTGTTTTAAATGATGGCTGTCATGAAATACGACTCCCTCCAATGGAAATAAGCGTTTTTGAGTGTTTTAAATGATGGCTGTCATGAAATACGACTCCCTCCAATGGAAATAAGCGTTTTTGAGTGTTTTAAATGATGGCTGTCATGAAATACGACTCCCTCCAATGGAAATAAGCGTTTTTGAGTGTTTTAAATGATGGCTGTCATGAAATACGACTCCCTCCAATGGAAATAAGCGTTTTTGAGTGTTTTAAATGATGGCTGTCATGAAATACGACTCCCTCCAATGGAAATAAGCGTTTTTGAGTGTTTTAAATGATGGCTGTCATGAAATACGACTCCCTCCAATGGAAATAAGCGTTTTTGAGTGTTTTAAATGATGGCTGTCATGAAATACGACTCCCTCCAATGGAAATAAGGGTTTTTGAGTGTTTTAAATGATGGCTGTCATGAAATACGACTCCCTCCAATGGAAATAAGGGTTTTTGAGTGTTTTAAATGATGGCTGTCATGAAATACGACTCCCTCCAATGGAAATAAGGGTTTTTGAGTGTTTTAAATGATGGCTGTCATGAAATACGACTCCTTCCAATGGAAATAAGGGGTTTTTGTGTGTTTTAAATGATGGCTGTCATGAAATACGACTCCCTCCAATGGAAATAAGGGTTTTTGAGTGTTTTAAATGATGGCTGTCATGAAATACGACTCCCTCCAATGGAAATAAGCGTTTTTGAGTGTTTTAAATGATGGCTGTCATGAAATACGACTCCCTCCAATGGAAATAAGGGTTTTTGAGTGTTTTAAATGATGGCTGTCATGAAATACGACTCCCTCCAATGGAAATAAGGGTTTTTGAGTGTTTTAAATGATGGCTGTCATGAAATACGACTCCTTCCAATGGAAATAAGGGGTTTTGTGTGTTTTAAATGATGGCTGTCATGAAATACGACTCCCTCCAATGGAAATAAGGGTTTTTGAGTGTTTTAAATGATG